>NW_010729141.1:2487665-2559918 GCF_000365185.1 Nelumbo nucifera
CATTTATGCAAAGCCCGTAGACTTCAACAAGAAGGTATGGGGCTTAATGAGTGGATACCACATTTTGGCCCATATARGCTTAATGGGATCCTATTAGGTCAAAATATAAAGGCTCCTAGGTTATGGTTCCCAATATGTTAAATCATCCAGCCGCCCTCCTTGCTCTACCCCATTAGAGTCAAAGAGCTGAGAAAACCTAAGGAAGAAGGAATGATTTAACTGAGGAAAACCACACCAGTCGACCAAGCATTGATTCATAACTCATTCCACAAGGGTTCGACTGCTGCGATGGATACAAGTATTTATATTCTAACCTCCTTGATAACTGCAGCATGATATACTTTGAAGGTGCAATGTGGCTTCTTGTTCTTCGTATATTGTTTGGTATTGGTATGATTCTACAAGTTTAGGATTGGTTGCTCCTTTCTTTTTCTAACAACAATTAGCTGCCTTACAAGAGACAGTTTTGTCATCACATCAGGTTTTTCTTGAACATCAAATTCGTCATGAATTAGAAGAATGGTTGGCTAAAGAGGAGTCTTATTGGATGCAATGGGCTAGAGTGAACTGGCAAAAAGCCGGAGATCGCAATACGAAATATTTTCATGTCTTAGCCTCAAATCGTCGAAGGAGAAATTCTGTAAATTGGTTGAAAAATTCTGATGGTGTTTGGACTTCCTTTGCAATAGAAATATCTCAAATTATAACATCTTACTTTCAACAGTTGTTTACTTCTACCAATCCAGACCTTCATGATTTTCATGGTTTTCCTTCAGTTCTTATAAAGCACCTGGACCAGATGGTATTCCTGCTGCAGTCTTTCAAAGGTGTTGGGATATAGTAGGAAGTGATATTGTGAATTTGGTTCAAAATTGTTTCTCCAATCCAGAAGCAATTGCTTCTATAAATCAAACACTCGTATGTCTGATTCCTAAAACTGACCATGTGGAGTTTCCTTCAGATTTTCGACCCATTGGGCTAAGTAATGTGTCGTACAAGCTCATTGCCAAAACCATGGTTAATAAACTAAAACCTCTTTTGCAGAAAATTATTAGCCCTTACCAAAATGCCTTTTCTCCAGGAAGGCAAATTATTGATAATATTGTCATTGCAAAAAAAGCAGTCCATACAATGAGGAAGCAAAGAGGAAAGACTTCTTACTTTTTATGCTGAAATTAGACCTTTCCACGGCTTATAATCGTGTTGAATGGCCGTTTTTATTGAAAATTCTATCTTCTTTGGGGTTTCCTCCTAAGTTTTGTGACATTATATTTCAATGCATTTCATCGACGAATCTGGCTGTTTTGGTAAATGGTGTTCCGAGAACTCATTTTCAACCATCTAGAGGGATTTGTCAAGGCTGTCCATTATCTCTGTACCTTTGTATTTTGTTGGGTGTGGGTCCAGCCCATATGGAGGGGCCCACCCCACCTTTATTTGCTTCCTAAAAAAAAGGGAGTCGAATAGTGGTAGAAAGGTTACCACATTTCGGTTTTGTTTTTTCTGACGTCAAATTCATAACCACCAAACAGAGAAGAATGAAGAAGAAAAAAAAATCAGAATCAAAAAGGTTTTTCTAGTTCTTTGAATTTTGTGAAGAAGAAGAAAAAGCTGGTTCTTATTTCTATTCAAGATCAAGTTCGGAGGTGCCTTTCAAGCCCATTCTTGATGATATTAAGTGTTGGAGTTAAGAATCCAACTCCAATTCAGATTTGGTGATTCTTCTTCCTTTCTCTACTTCTCAGTTCATATTTATAGCAACTTGGATAGATCTAAACCTCTGTTTGTGTTGTATCCACCTTGCATTTGGTGATGGTAATGCTGTTCTTGTGACCCAAGGATTATTTCCTTGATGTTTGTAAGCCTCTAGTTGCAACTAGAGAAGACTTTTGTACCCATTAATTTTTGAATTAGTGGAACACTTTTACGGACCATAGGTCCCGTGGTTTTTCCCCGATTTTGGGGTTTTCCACGTAAAAATTCTGGTGTGCTATTGTGTGGTGATTGTTATCTGTTTTTCTGTTACTTGGTTGAATTATTTACTTGTTATTATTGTTGTTGGCAAACCCATTTCTGACACACAAATTTGGAGGAAGGTTCTTGTTGTCCTTAGATTGGTTTTACATTCATTTTTGCAACTATAGTGTAATTTGCCCAACAGTGGTATTAGAGCCAGGTTGGCTGAAATTAATTGTTTGTGTTGATACAAATGGAGGAATCCTCGGGTGTTATGATAAAATTGACTTCATCAAATTATGCCATTTGGAAACCCAGAATGGAGGACATTCTTTATTGCAAAGATTTGTACCTACCCATAAGAGGTGATGAAGTAAAGCCAAGTGACAAGTCAAGTGATGAATGGGGAATCATGCATAGAAAAACTATAGGCCAAATCAGACAGTGGATTGACCACAGTATTTTTCACCATGTTGCACAAGAAACTAGGGCTGATGTTTTATGGAAAAAAATTAGAGTTTATGTATGAAAGGAAAACATATAAAGATGGGACTAATATGTCTGAACATTTGAATTTTCAAGCTTTGATAAATCAATTGACTACTATGAAATTGAATCTGGATGATGAAGTGCAGGCCTTGTTGTTACTTAGTTCCTTGCCTGACAGTTGGGAAACCTTGGTGGTTTCAGTTAGTAATTCAGCCCCTAATGGTATAGTAACCATTGACACAGTCAAAGATGCTTTGTTGAATGAAGAGTCTAGGAGGAAAGAACAAGGGACTTACTTAGAATCTCAAGCTCTTGTAACAGAAAAGAAAGAAAGATAGGGAAGAAGTAAGAGCAGAGGTCCCCGTAACAAATATGATAAAACCAGAGGAAGGTCTAGAGGTCCAAGAAAAATATCATTTGTCATCACTGTAATAAACCGAGACATTACAAAAATGAATGCAGAGTTTGGAAAAGAGAACAAGCCAAAGGGAAAGGCGAAGGCAAGAAAGAAGAAAAATATACTACAGCTGTTGTACCCGAGGGTGATGTTGTTATTGTTTGTGATGATAATTATGTCAACTTTGCATGCCCAGACAGTGATTAGGTCATAGATTCGGGTGCTTCTTTTCATGTTACTCACCATGGTGAATTTTTCGCAACTTACACTATAGGTGATCTTGGACATGTTCGTATGGGGAATGCTGGTACATCCAAGATTGTTGGCATGGGAGACATTTGTCTAAATAGAAATGTTGGTTGCAAATTAATTTTGAAGAATGTTAGACATGTTTCTGATATCTACTTAAATCTGATTTCCACTAGCAGGTTAGATGATGAAGGTTATGCAAATACCTTCAGTGATGGAAAATGAAAACTCAGTTGGGGCTCACTCATTGTGGCAAAGGGAAAGAAGCACAATACCCTTTATGTGATGCAAGCGAGGTTGAGCAAATGAGAGGTGAATGCAATTCATGATTCATCCATTGAGCTTTGGCACCGGAGGCTTAGACATTTGAGTGAAAAAGGGATTCAGATACTTTTCAGAGAAAATCTTCTTCTTGATGTGAAAGGTATGCCTCTTGAAACATGTGTACATTGCTTAGCTGGCAAACAAAGTAGAGTTGCATTTCATAAATTTCTTCAATCTAGAAAGCCTCATGTTTTAGATTTAGTTCACACTGATGTTTGTTACATGAAAGATAGATCTCTTGGTGGTGCATTATATTTTGTGACATTTATTGATGACCACTCCAGAAAAGTGTGGACATTTGTCTTGAAATCTAAGGATCAGGCGTTGGATGTTTTCAAGTAATTTCATGCCAAGGTTGAGAGAGAAATAAGAAATAAGTTGAAGTGCATCCAAGCTGATAATGGTGGTTAATATAGGGGTTCTTTTGAAGAATATTATAGGATCCATGGTATTAGGCTTGAGAAAAGTGTTCATAAGACTCCTCAACACAATGGAGTAGCAGAGAGAATGAACAAAACAATTACTGACAAAATCAGATGCATGCTCTCTCATGCTAAGTTACCTAAATCCTTTTGGGGTAAGGTTATGAGAACTGCAGTTGACCTCATCAACCTTTCTCCTTTAGTTCCTTTGAATGGAGATACTCCTGAAAGAGTTTGGACAGGGAAAGCCATATCATACAGTCATTTGAAAGTGTTTGGTTGTAGGACATTTGTTCATATTCCTAGAGATGAAAGATCCAAGTTTGATGACAAGGCTAAACAGTGCATCTTCTTAGGCTATGGGCACGAAGAGTTTGGGTACAGGTTATGGGATCCAGTGGACAAGAAAGTGATTAGAAGCAGAAATGTTGTATTTCTTGAGGATCAAACAATTGAAGATATAGAGAAAATTGAGAAGCCAAATTTCTCTGTTGATGTTTCAAGTAACTTGGATCCAGTTTTCCCACCTATAGTTGATGGTGATCACGGGGGAGCTATACCAAATGAACAAGATGATACAGTTAGTGATGAAACTCCTATAAATGAAAATACAGAGGAAGTACAAAATGAATATGTATCTCCAGTTCCTTCACCATAGGTTCAGCTTAGAAGATTAACTAGAGAGAGAAGACCTTCCACTAGGTATCCTCCACATGAGTATGTGATGCTGACAGATGGGGGAGAGCCAGAGACTTGTCAAGAGGCTATGCCACATGATAAGAAAGATGAGTGGCTGAAAGCAATGCAAGAGGAACTAAAATCCTTGCATGAGAATCACACCTATGATTTGGTGAAATTACCAAAGGGGAAAAGGGCACTTAAAAACAAATGGGTTTATAAATTGAAATCTGATGAGAATGGCTCACAACTAAAATACAAGGCAAGACCTGTTGTGAAGGGTTTCAGTCAGAAAAAGGGTGTCAACTTTGAAGAAATATTCTCTCATGTGGTGAAAATGTCTTCTATTCGAGTTGTACTTGGACTAGTTGCAAGTCTAAATTTGGAAGTTGAACAGCTTGATGTGAAGACTGCCTTCCTTCATGGTGATTTGGAAGAAGAAATCTATATGGAGCAACCAAAGGGATTCAAAGAAAAAGGAAAAGAACATTTGGTGTACAGATTAAAGAAAAGCTTGTATGGGTTGAAACAAGCACCAAGACAATGGTACAACAAATTTGACTCCTTCATAGTTGATCATGGGTACACTAGGACCACTTTAGATCATTGTGTATTTATAAAGAAATTTTTTGATAGTGATTTTATTATTCTCTTGCTTTATGTTGATGATATGTTGATAGTTAGACATGATTCTAACAAGATTGACAGGTTGAAAAATGAGCTTAGCAAGTCTTTTGTAATGAAGGACTTGGGACTAGCTAGACAGATTCTTGGTATGAAAATCTCTCAAAATAGACAAAATGGGAAGTTATAGTTATTTCAAGAAAAATATATTGAGAAGGCTCTTGAGAGGTTCAACATGAGCAATGCAAAACCAGTGACTACTCCACTTGCAAGTCATTTCAAGCTCAACACTAAACAATGTCCTACAAGTGAGAAAGACAAAGCTGAAATGAAGAAAGTGCCTTATGCTTCAGTAATTGGCAGTTTAATGTAAGCTATGGTGTGCACGAGGCTAGATATTGCTCATGCTGTTGGTATAGTTAATTGATTTCTCTCTAACCCCGACAAAGAACATTGGACAACAGTAAAATGGATATTCAGGTATCTCAGAGGTAGTTCTCAGATATGCTTATGCTTCGGGAATGGTAAAGTCATGTTGGATGGGTACACTGATGCAGACATGGCTGGTGATGTTGATTCCCGAAAGTCCATTTCAGGATATTTAATGACTTTTGCAGGGGGAGCAATTTCATGGCAATCCAAACTTCAAAAGTGTGTTGCATTGTCTACCACAGAGGCTGAAAACATTGCAGCTACAGAAGTCTGTAAGGAGATCCTATGGTTGAAGAAGTTCTTACAAGAATTGGGCATGAAGCAAGAAATATATGTTCTCTATTGTGACAATCAAAGTGCTATCATTCTCTCTAAAAATCCAACTTTCCACTCAAAATCCAAACACATTGGTGTAAGGTACCACTAGATTCGGGTTGTGTTGGATATGAAGTTGTTGAACATTGAGAAGATTCATACTGATGAGAATGGTGCAAACATGTTAACAAAGTCCTTGCCTAGAGAAAAATTTGAATTCTGCAAAGAAGTTGTGGGCTTGGTGAAGCCCCCTATATGAGCTGGAGGGGGAGAATTGTTGGGTGTGGGTCCAACCCATATGGAGGGGCCCACCACCCCACCTTTATTTGCTTCCTAAAAAAAGTGAGTCGAATAGTGGTAGAAAGGTTACCACATTTCAGTTTTGTTTTTTTTTGGCGTCAAATTCGTAACCACCAAACAGAGAAGAACGAAGAAGAAAAAAAAACACATAACCAAAAAGGTTTTTCTGGTTCTTTGAGTTTTGTGAAGAAGAAGAAAAAGCTAGCTCTTATTCCATTCAAGATCAAGTTCGGAGGTGCCTTTCAAGCCCGTTTTTGATGATATTAAGTGTTGGAATTAAGAATCCAATTCCAATTCAGATTTGGTGATTCTTCTTCCTTTCTTTACTTCTCAGTCCAGATTTACAACAACTTAGTGAGATCTAAACCTCTGGTTGTGTTGTATCCACCTTGCATTTGGTGATGTTAATGTTGTTCTTGTGAGCCAAGGATTATTTCTTTGATGTTTGTATGCTTCTAGTTGCAACTAGAGAAGACTTTTGTACCCATTAATTTHTGAATTAGTGAAAGACTTTTACGGACCATAGGTCCCGTGGTTTTCCCCGATTTTAGGGTTTTTCATGTAAAAATTCCGGTGTGCTATTGTGTGGTGATTATTATCTGTTTTTCTATTACTTGGCTGAATTATTTACTTGTTATTATTGTTGTTGGCAAACCTATTTCTGACACACAAATTTGGAGGAAGGTTCTTGCTGTCCTGAGATTGATTTTACATTCATTTCTGCAACTATAATATAACTTGCCCAACATATTTTATGCACTGAAGTCTTATCTCGTATGCTTATATGATGATGCAGGAAGGAGGTTTAAGGGGAATTCATTTTGCGAGGACAAGCATACGATTAAATCATTTATTTTTTTGCAGATGATATGCTTCTATTTGGTAAGTGCTCTTTGAAGGAAATTGATTGTCTGAAACAACAATTAGATATTTTCTATCAATGGTCAGGACAACTCATAAATTTTCAGAAATCAGCAATCTACTTCAGTTCTAATACAGAACGCAAAGTAAGAAATCTTATTTCAAATGCTTTGAATGTACGACACATGGATAATGGATAAGGATGAGATGTAGCTACGGGTTCCCCTTCTAAAAGGAGGGAGGAATATTGGTGGATGGTCTTATGTTTTAAAATGAATGAAAGCTAGATTGGCAGGATGGAAGATCCCTTTATTATCTCAGGAGGGTAGGACTGTTTTAATCAAATCTACTTTAAAGGCTATCCCCTTATACCAGATGCAATCTCAGCTCATGCCTAAAGAAATTTGTCATCATCTTGATGTGTTATGTAGAAATTTCTGGTGGGGTGATTTGGAAGGTAAAAAAAGAACTCATGTACCCAAATAGGAGCGCATGTTGAAACCTAAATTTGAAGGTGGCTTGGGTTTAGTGGCATCGGAGCATAGAAATAAAGCGTTACTATCTAAGCTAGGCTGGCGATTTTTATCGGATCTATTCTCTTTATGGGCCTAGATTTTGGGAGCAAAATACTTACATGGTAAGCGTTTCTAGAAAGAGAAGGTTTCTATAGGGGTTTCTCACACATGGCGAAGCTTGAACTTTATAAAAGATATTCTTAAACAAGGTGTTAAGAATTTGGTAATTTTCTTCTTGCAAGAGCTTTGCCTATTAACTATAACAGTTCTATTATGGCTGAAGCTTTGGCTCTTAATGATGGTCTACTTTGAATCCAAGAGCTTCATTTATCCTCTGTTATTATTGAAGGTGATGCTTTTAGTATTTTCAAACTCATGTTGGTGGATGATCTCCATCCGCCGTGATAGTTGATCCAAATCATTACTGCCTGCAAGAGTATTTTATCTACCCTTCATTCTTACTTGGTGAATTGTGTGCGATGGACGGCAAATTGTTCTGTTCATGTAATTGCGAGACGAGGATTATCTTTGTTTCGACCTTTTACGTGGTCTACTATTCCAGATTTTTTATGTAATACTGTTGAAAGGGACTCTTCATCGAGCTAATAGAATTCTGCTTACAGGCTTCTTTCAAAATATATATATATATATATATATATATATATATATATATATATCACATCGCAATGCATATTGTAGTATTGTATTAATTTGTATACGCCGTGATGCCTTACAATTTGTTGGTTCTATTTTCAGTTAAACACTAGAACCCACGCGATGTAACTGATCCACATACGCTATACGCAATTAACGACGTTGGAACTTAGAAATGAAAATTGTTAGAATTCTAACCATTGGTTATAGGCTTTAAATTAAGTAGTTCATAACCTTTCTATGTGGAAAAAAAAAGGAAAATCTTGCTTCTTAGGCGAAAGCATGTACACTCTGAAAATAAGTTAATTAAAGTTCCTATTTCATTCCCAATAACGTCTTGAACCTTCAGGTTTTTCACTCTACACACTCCTAACTTTCTATTTTCTATCAGTCTACTTGGACAGTCGTTCTTTTCTTTCTGCATGTTCACACACATCCCAAGTCCCAACCGTACGTTCTATCACCTCAATTATCAAACAACACTCAAACCTAAAAAAAAAAATAAATAAATCTTATTTCTTAGCAGCCATGGCCATACCCATATTAGAACAATACTCTTTCCTGACTGTATCGGCTGTCTAGGTTCTCTTAGTTGTTTCGAAATCAGAAGCAAGAACATGGTCAGACTGAAAGTAAAGAAAGAACAAGAAATATATGAGAGCAATGAATTGGCCATTGGCCTTGCATTGTATTTAAAATGGAGAAACTGTACAAAGAGAGGATTCTACCTTAGATACTCCTAAGGATAATTGTTATCGTATGGATGGAGTCCTAGATACACAGGAGTGTAACAGCTGGATATACTCTAATACGCCCCCTCAAACTCCATGCTCAACCTGAATATGGAGTTTGTCCTATAACAAGCAAAACTAATCACCGACAAGGGGCTTGGTGAGAATGTCAACAACCTGATCTTGAACCGCATAGTAAGCCATTTTGCAAGCACAAGATCTCGGAGAAAGTGAAAATCAACCTCAACATGCCGAGTCTGAGCACTGAATATAGGGTTGGCAGCAAGGTACATGGCACCGATGTTATCACACCAAATAGTAGGTATCTCAAAGAGAGTGACACCAAGATCTCGAAGAAGAGAGGAAATCCACAACACTTTAGTAGCAGATGTAGCACAAGCATGAAACTCAAACTCGGTGCTGGAGCGTGCTACTATTGCCTGTTTGTGGGAGCAAACAGGCAATAGGATTAGGCCTTAAATAAATAGAAAAACTATCGGTTGATCGTCAGTCATTCGGACAGCTTGCCCAGTTAGCATCTGAAAACACATGAAGTGTAAGAGAGGCAGATGACGTCCGAGAGATGTGTAGACCATGCATAATGGTATGCTTGATATAATGCAATATGCGTTTCACAACTGCCCAATGAACATCAGTAGGAGACTGTAGGAACTGAGAGACCTTGCTAACGGTGAAGGAGATGTCTGGACGGGTGATAGCAACATACTAAAGGGCGCCAATAGTACTCCGATACTTAGTAGGATCAAGAAGAGGAGAGCCATCATGACGAGTAAGCTTGGGGTGAACAACCATAGGAGAGGAAATCGGTTTAGCAGCATCCATGTGAGATCGTTGTAGCAGATCAGTAATGTACTGACGTTGACTGAGAAGCACCCTATTAGAATGCTGAAGAAGCTGAAGACCAAGAAAGAAAGTTGTAGGGCCTAGATCCTTAAGAGAGAAATGATGAGAGAGCTCCTGAATGCAGTATGAATAGCACTTTGGGAGTTCCCAATCAGTAAGATGTCATCCACATAGATAAGGAGATACAAAGCAACATGTTTAAAGCAAAACACAAATAGAGAAGTGTCAGCTGTAGATGCTCAAAAACCCATCTGTGCTAACTGATGAGTGAGACGAGCATACCAAGCTTGTGGAGCTTGACAAAGCCTATAAAGAGCCTTGCACAACTTGCACACATGGGCTGGTTTGGCAGGATCTTCAAAACCCTTAGGCTGTCTAATGTAGATATCCTCACGAAGTACCCCATTCAAGAAGGCATTATCAAAGTCAATCTGATGTATACACTAATGATTCATTATAGCAAGAGAGAGAATAGTACGAATTGTTATGGGTTTGACAACCGATCTGAAAGTATCTATAAAATCAACCTCGGGAATCTAAGTAAAACCCTATGCTACCAAACACGCCTTGTACATGTCAATGGTACCATCTGCCTTTCGTTTGATCTTGTAGACCCACTTGCTCCCAACCACATTCATGTCAGAGGAATAGGGAACAAGACTTACCATTAGAAAGCAAGGCATTAAACTCTTTAGTCATGGCATTACGCCAATGAGTAGATTTAACTGCTTGTGAATACCTAGAAGGTTTCGAAGTGTCATCACCAAAATGAACTAACAAAGACTGTGATAAAGGATACCTGGTTGCGAGCTGAGAACGAGGCGGTAGAGACCCATCCATCGAATGAGTCACCATAGGGCGCTGACGAGAAGGCTGAGAAGCAGCAGGAACTGATGCAGCAAGAATATTCTATATGGGACGGGTCCCACGAGGTTCGCCCTCAGGAGAGGTTGTATCTATTGAAGAGGAAGTCGAGGGAGTATTGCTGCTAGGCAGAGATGGTGGATCTAAATCTCTCTGTAGTAGTGAGTCGGAAACTAATGATTCCGGAGAAGAAGCCGGAGAAGGAGTTGGAGGTGACAGTGGTGGTCACAGATATACCCTAGTAGGGGAGACTGATTCAGTGGGAGTAATCACAGAATACCCTGGGAACTTCTGCTCATCAAAGATAACATGTTTGGAAATGTACTCCTTACCAATTGCAGGGTGCAAACAACGATACCCCTTATGTTTGTTACTATAGCCAAGAAAAATGCACTGCTGGGAATGAAAATCAAACTTGTGGCGATTATACGGCCGAAGCAGAGGACAACAAGCACATTCAAAAAATTTGAGGAACCTATAACTTGGAGGAGCACCAAAGAGAACCTCATATGGAGATTTGTGCTGGAGAGTGGTAGTGGGGAGCTAGTTAATCAAATAAACTGCTGTAAGGGTGACATTTGCCCAAAAGGAGAAGGGGAGCGACGAGGAAGCTAGAAGAGAAAGGGTTGCTTCAATGACGTGATGATGTTTCCGTTCAGCACAACCGTTCTGTTCATGTGTATGAGGGCAGTAGGCAAGTCGATGAGTAATGCCAACAGAGTCCAAGTAAGAAGATAGTTTGTGATATTCTCCACCCCAGTCCGATTGCAGAGCTTTGATTTTGGTCTCAAATAAATTTTCAACATGACGCTTAAAAGATAAAAGGACATCAAACACATCTAATTTCCGGTGCAAAGGAAATAATCATGAAAATCAAAGCATCAACCAAAATTACATAAAATCGAAACCCTACATTTGATAAAATTGGGGTTGGTCCCCATACATTTGAAAAAACTAAATCTAGTGTACAAGAAACAATTGAAGAGGATGAGAGGAGAGGTAACCTATGCCTCTTATTGACTTGACAGGACTCACAAGATAAATTAGAGTTGAAACTAAAATGACCTTCATAAGGGAGACTGAACTAGGTGACAACTTGATTGACTACTCGCATTGCTGGATGCCCAAGCCGTTTGTGCCAATCATCAATTGAAGCATTCTCACCGATTAATGCAGAAGGCTGACTTGTATGACTTTCCTTGCCCGAAAACTGATACAACCCGTCTCTACTGGTTCCTCGTAGCAAGATGTTTCCCGAATAATCCTTCACAACAAAATAATCACCATGAAACTCAAAGAATAATTTATTATCTCGAGCAAATTTTTGAACAGAGAGCAGATTTTTGGAGAGCTCCAGTACATGAAAAATATTATTTAAAGAAAACTGGCGAGTAGTAGTATGTAAAATTGAAGAACCAACATTCATAATTTCCAAATCTGAACCATTACTGACTTGGACTTGATCTGACCCACCATATTTAGATTGAGTTTGTAGATTGTCAACATCTAGCATCATATGATGTGTTGTACCACTGTCCGGGTACCAGGTTTGATTGAAGGAAGATTGAGACGGAGGAGTAGTATTGCTGTTGTAGGCCACTAGTTCTGCTTCTTTGTTCTTGTAATTGAGATCATACTGCTAGCGATATTTAATCACACCATGTCCCGACTGATTGCATAGCTGACAAACAATAGTATTACCACGCCCTCTACCACCATTATTTGGGCAGTTATCTAAAGAACCACGCCCGCCTCTCGCGGGTATTCCTGGAAGGAGAGTATTGATTATTATTTTTAAAATTGACCATATTAGTCATAGGGGATGAATCAACCATGGTAGCATTCTGTTCTAGCCAGCCTTCATGTTCAAGAATAATGCCTAAAATATCATCAATATCGAGGTCTTCTATGTTGGATCTGTTAGTAATGGTAGTAACAACAGACTCATATTCGGACCCTAATCTGACTAATATATACATAATTAAATCACTCACTTTTACTAGTTTTGCGAAGCTGCAAGACTATTTGCTATGAATTTAGCTTTTCTGACATATTCGGAAATAGACATACCTCCCTTTTTGAGACTTTGAAGCTGCCTTCTATACTGGATCAACCTGGATCATGAATAGTTCTTAAAAGACTTGGTTAGAGCATTCTAGACATCACGGGATGATTGATATCCTACAACTTGGGCGAACACGTTTTCCATGAGTGACGCAATGATCCAGGGTAGAACCAGTTGATCCTTCTCAAACCATTCGACGTGTGCTAGATTGAGAATCATCTGACCTCCATCTGTCGGATCTGGTATATACTGAGGAGGTGCAACAATAGAACCATCTACGCACCCCATTAAACAATTGGTATAGAGAACTAGCAGCAACTACGCCTTCCAAAGCAGGTAATTGTCGTTGGTGAGCTTGATAGGGAGATAATGGATCCCACTATGGGGAACTGAATTTGAACCTACAACATTACTGGAGGCTGACACACCTAACGATTGCTAGGAGGTAGAATTGAAGCTGTTGGAAGCCATGGGATTGGCAATGCTCTAATACCAACTCAAAATGAAGAAAGAAGAAGAAATATATGGGCATAATGAATTGGCCATTGGCCTTGCATTGTATTTATAATGGAGGAACTGTACAATGAGAGGACTCTACCTTAGATAGAGTCCTAGGTAACAATCAAGAGATAACACAAAGCAGTTCTCATCTTAGTATAATTGTTATCCTATGGATGGAGTCCTAGATATACAGGAGTGTAACAATTGGATATACCAGGCTCTTCTTTGATGGAAAGCCATTCTCTGAAGTCGAGATACAATGGGGACTTGGACTATGACGATGAATCCCAACACAAGTACTGATTCAAGCCCATGCAATTGGTTTGGAATAATTTGCAATGCGGATGGGAGAGTAATCCAGCTAAACCTGGCCAAAGCAAATTTAAGTGGTACTCTCAACAACTTTGATTTCTCTTTGCTACCCAACCTTATTTATCTCGATCTTAGTTATGATGATCTCGATGGCCCCATCCCCGACCAAATTGGCACACTTTCGAAGCTCACCCATCTTGATTTCTCCTTGAATTATCTTTTTGGTGCTCTTTCTCTTTCCTTAGCTAATCTCACCATGATTAATTTGCTCTACATCCCCTACAATCTGATATCGGGTGAATTAGACCCAAGATTGTTCACAAATTAGACTAAACTAACTTAACTTGAGTTTCAAAACAATAATCTTGCGGGAAGAATCCCACCCCAGATCGGCCTCCTTTACAATCTCAAAGAGATAGCCCGCCTGATTCCCCAAGAATAGTTGGCTTCTGATACAGTCCTAATTCCCCAAGGTTCGGCCCATGGACCAGCCCAGCCCATGGCACAACATTGCTCATGCTAGGCCGACCCCCCAAAATATCCTAGGGAAGGGAGGCATAGCTTGGGATGCCCTACCGGCTAGCACGGCATGATCTATACTTTGCACGGGTTGTACGCAAGCTATGTCATGCCAACCCAACACATCCCGTTTTACAACTCTAGTTGGAATTGGAATCAAACAAAAATTTTAATTTTGTATTAGTCTATTTATTATTTTTAATGTATTGTTATTTTATTATTACTTTAAATAATTTATTATTTTATTACATTTTATTTTTTCATTAGTTTATTAATATTCTATTGTTTATTGTTTATTATTTCAAAATTAATTTATAATATTATCACTTTAACTATATTATTAGTAATATTATTATTACTTTAATATTGTATTAGTATTTTATTTATGCATTATTATCATATTTAATAATTCGTATCGTTATTTCTTATTATTAATTTATTAATATTTTATTATAGTATTGTTATTTCATTACTATTTTACTAATATTTTGTTAAAAGTTTATAACATTTTATTATTTTATAATATTAGGTTTTGTGGGTTTTGTCACGAGTTCTTTACTCCTTAAAACTCTTGAATGGAAATTCCATCTCCTAGGGGCCTAAATTTCCAGCGTCTCTCTCTCTCTCTCTCTCTCTCTCTCTCTCTCTCTATCTATCTATCTATCTATCTATCACACACAGACACACACTCTTAATTGTCTCTCTTTAATAATATAATATTTCTCTTTCTCTCTCTCTCTCTTTAATAATATAATATATTCATGATAGTGTAAGGCTTTATTAATGACAATGATTATTTATTTATATTTTTAAACCCAAAGAAAGTAAGAAAAATGCAAAAAAAAAAGGAGAAAACAGATAAATATCTTTGCTAAAAGGAGAGGCCTCCTTTCAACAACAAAAATAAAGATCAATAGATAATGTTTGGCCATTGTTTGTTGATTAAGAATTATATTATTGAACAAGGATGATTTAGAAGCAGTATTAGTTGTCATTTGGTTTCATACCAACAAAAATAATGGACCAATATTATATTTTTTTATGTTTCAATAATACATGTTTGTGTAGTGTTTCCTATAATTTGTTTTTTGTAATTTATAATATATATATATATATATATATATATTTGTAATTTTTGTTGTTTATGTTATTTCAATAAATTTCGATTGGATGTAGTCTAATCCAATCCATTTGAATTAAAATGAATTAAATATCACTATATTTTAAATAGTGATTTATACAAATGAACAAAATTATCATTATACACAAGAAAGCATCATTTATTTCAATAGTTGTAAGCCATTGGTATAGAAAAATTATACTAATGGAAAAGAAGTGTTACCAAAAAGTATCAAAACCATGGTTATAGAGATAAAAAACATTTTAATTTTATATTTTAGTGGCAGTTGTAACCGTTCGTTAGAATAGTTATAATAATGGCCAATTTGTCAATAAATTCAAAACAAATCATCGTTAAAAAATATATTGTAAACTGTTTGTAGGTTTTTACCTATAGAAATTTCGATTACTATAGACCAAGGAATTATATTGACAGGAATGAAGCTTGTCGTTGTAGATCTAGAAATTATACTAATGGATGAAAGTCCACTGATAAAACCCTATAGCTAAAGGTTCTATGTCGATAGTTAGTGTGGTGTTGATATAACTTGTAATGGGATATAGATTTTTGAATTTTACCAATCATTGTTGTCTGTTGAAATTTGTCATTTTTGTTGTAGTGTCAATTTATGGAAATTAAAGTCATAAAGTGGAATGCATGCCAATAAAAGGGGGAAGGAGGGAGGGGGTTGTGTGGCTCATGGTTTATTTTATGTCATATGAAATGAACAATGTTTCCACACACAAGGATTATCTAAGAAACGTGTACATTAAATAAGAATGCACTAATTTGCCTCTTTAACATGTAGTGTATTTAGTAATGCATGAATCCACAGTTTTAAACCATTCCAACCACGCATTTGAAATAACTATTAAGTGTGCACATGCTTTGCATGTTGAAATTATAGATGATGATAATGATAGTACTAATTAATTGATCCAAAATTTTATATAAACTTTATATTTTTATTTATTTTTTGTCTTTATACTTTTTAGTTTTTTATTATTAATTTGATACAATTTTCAAAATCCAAATCTAATTACATAAACACCTCATCCAAATATGTGATAATCAGATCAAGCTATAAAGTTTCAAGTATCATTGATAGGCCACTTACTTGGCTAGACTCTTCTTTTTGTAATGTTATCTTTTTAGTGTGTCTTTCTTTTTTGTTCATTTATCAAAAAAATGTAAGATTTAAATAGAGAGAATTGAGTGAGGTGAAAAGTAGTAGTTCAATTTACAATTAAAACTTCACAATTAAATAGAGTCCAAATTCAAGAATGAATACTTTAGTTAAAACAAATTTTCCCAATCTTATTCATATATTTAATAATAGTGCAAAAATGAATGTTGTTTTGAAAAATTTATGTATTTTTATATTTTATTATTTTTTATTATTTATTTATGACATTAAAGGTTAACACAATTGACCCAAAAGTTGAATTATTGGTTTTTGTTAAATAATAAAATAATTTCATTTTTTATCATTTCTAAATTATATATTTCATTTTTATTATCAATAAAAATAATTCTTGTTTATTGCACTTATTTTTCTAACATGATTAGTAAAAATATCATAAATATGTCTAATGTTTTCAATTTTTTTGTAATATTTATTTGTATTTTAAAAATTTTATTTTCTAACTATGACTTCATAGGTTAATCAATTTGATTTGGATGGTTGAATTGCTTAGCCACCACTTAGATAAAGAATGGTTTTGTTTTAAGTCAGTTTTAAAATATATGGGTTTATATTGTTACAAATATTGACAGAGATCTAACTAGTAACATCCATTAGTGAAAAATAAGTTAAACATAGGAATTAGTAAGAGAAAATGAGAATTAATACCTTAAGTATAAGACTTAATTAGAGGAGATTAAATGATGTGAAAAGTATAAGCTAATGCTGCAAGGGTAAACAAAACCCATGATTATGATGAAAATAAAAGTTGCGTTTGGAAAAAAATGCAAATAGAGTAAATGCAAATATGCAAAGTGCATTTTGGTATATACAAATGCAAAGTGGGTTTGGTTTAGCATTGATAAATTTATTCTCTTGTTAAACGATTTTTAGTTGTAATGGATGCAAACACGAATCCAGATATTGAAATATACCTTTTTAACATTAATCAATTTGGTTGCATTTGGAATCAGTATAAATCAAGAACGATGTAAATATTTACATTGGTTCGGTTTTGTTCGCGTTTGGAAAGTGTGTAATCATGACCAACGTAAAACTCCACTCAGGTTCAATTTTGCATGCGTTTGGATGGAGTAGAGTTTTACATAGTGAATTTGTGTAAAAGCTCATCAAATGTAAAGTTTTACATTGATTATCAAAGTAAATACTACGTTGATAAAATCGATGTAAAACTTTACACTGATTCATCATGCTTTTAAAAAATACAACGGATATCTTACCACGATTCAGTGTAACCAATTCCAAATGCAACCTTGAGTCCAAATGTTTACTTCCTTTTTATTGATATTAAATTACCTCTCACTTTGGGTGTAAACATGCCTCGGAAATTATCTTTTTTGTCATTGTCAACACACAAATTCATTGTTTCCAAACACTAGAAAAATTGAGCCAGAGTGTATATATGGATTGAACTAGGATTTGCACTCTTTCCAAATGGAACCAAAAGTTTTTAATAGAATGCTTCAGGGTAAATCACCAAGTAGTAATCTCAACTGTTTTACCATGATGGTGAATATGGTAATCCTTCATCAAATTTCTTTTTATTCATATCCAAAAACCGTACCTTGTATTTAGGGATGAAAATTTCTACCCTATCCAGCAAGCCCCTATTTGCTTTGATAGAATTTTTTTTCTCATTCGAAAATTGGATTTTGGAGTAGGGCCTGATTTTGCGATTTTATAACCTATATTGGTATAGGTAGGGAGTAGTATTAGGCTAATTAAACTCAATCCGTCCCAACCAATAATACAATATGATGTTTTTTCAGGTTATTTTGCTTATGATTAGGTATAAATTAAAACTATTACCCTTGGTTGGAATGCAGATCTAATTAGGCATACTCACACCTGTCCAACAAGTGTGATTAAGTCATTTATGAATACTTAGGTGGTGTTTGGCTCCATTTGTTGTTTTCTAAGAAAATGATGTTACATAGAGCCACATTAGATATTTCAAAAAACAACAAAAATATATATTGGTATGTGCTATTTGGTGAATTGTTTTCTTAAAAATAGGCCAAAAAATACACACACATACATAGATCGATGAATATCACTAATTCATGAATAAGTGTTTATTTTGGAAATAAACACTTAAAAAGTAAGGCATAATTGGGTGGTTTTTTTAAGTGCTTATAGGGACTGCCCCCATCTTCAAAAGAATATCACTATTAACTTCCTTCTCCTCCAATGGATACCCAAACCAATGGCAATGATCGAGCAACCTTCCACAGAACCACTGCCACTACCACCGCCTTCTCTCTCTCTCTCTCTCTCTCTCTCTCTTTCTCTCTCTCTCTCTCTCTCTCTCTCTC
This sequence comes from Nelumbo nucifera, assembly GCF_000365185.1. The sequence continues at coordinate 2,506,377 of NW_010729141.1, forward strand.
TCCATCTTTTCTTTCCTACTCCCTTTCTCTCTTTTCCTCCTCTCTTACTCACACCACTAGTGCAATGAATGTGGAAATAGGTTTAGTTATGGGATAAGTATTTATTTATTTATTATTTGTCCTTGTATTTAGCCAATATATGGTTATATTAAGTAAGAACTGCAATTGTCATTTCTTTAACTATAAATACTTAGGGGATAAGTGATTCACCAAACACTACAACACAAATAGTACTTAATTTGTTTTAAGCATCAAGAGAAAAGATTTATTAAAGAAAAAAGCAATGTACAATAGGGCCTATGGGCCTCCGCTCTTTCTTCTCCAAAATCCTACCACTTGGTGATTTTATATATTGTCATTAGAAGAATTTTTGGTTGCTTTTAGAATTGGACCAAGACAATTATGATATTTTGGAGTAGCAGAAAAAGGGTGGCTAGATTTACATAGAGACATTGGATGCAGTGAAACATTAAATCATGAATTGCAACAACTTTATGATGGACAAAGTTAATCAATTTGTTTATTACACTTGTTTTTCTAACTTGATTAGTAAAAATATCATAAGTGTGTCTAATTTTTCAATATTTTAGTAAAATATCATGAATTGCAGTAGTCAAACCATTCCAACCACGTATTTGAAATAACTAGTCAGTGCACATGTGCTTTGCATGTGGCAATTCTAGATGATGATAATGATAGTAATAATTAATGATCAAAAAAATTCTATAAACTTTATGTTTTTTTTATCTTTTGTTTTTATACTTTTTGTTTTTTGTTATTAATTAGATATATTTTGCAAAATCCAAATCTAATTACATAAACACCTCATCCAAATATGTGGTAATCGGATCAAATTATGAAGTTTCAAGTATCATCGATAGGCCTACCTATTTGACTAGACTCTTCATTTTGTAATGTTTTATCTTTTTGGTATATCTTTTTTTTTGTTCATTTATAAAAAAATGTAAATTTAAATAGAGGGAATTGAATGAGATGAAAAGTAGTATTTAAATTTACAATTTAAACCTTACATTTAAATAGAGTCTAAATTTAATTTTTTTATACTACCATGTGTAAAAACAATATTGATATGTCACACTTACTTTTTATTTAATATGATAATTGTATAACATTGTAAATATACTTAAATGTTGTTTTGCAAAATTTATGTATTTTTTCATTTATGTATTTTTATATTTTAGTGATTTTTATTATTTATTTATGACATTAAAAGTTAATGCATTTAACCTAAAAGTTGAACTATTGATCTTTGTTAAACAATAAAATAATTTTATTTTTGGTCATTTGTAGATTATGTATTTCATTTTCATTATCAATAAAAATAATTCTTGTTTATTACACTTGTTTTTCTAACTTGATTAGTAAAAATATCATAAATCTGTCTAATTTTTTCAACATTTTTGTAATTTTGTGTATTTATTTCTATTTTAAATTTTTTATTATCTAACTATGACTTCATAAGTTAATCAATTTGATTCGAATGGTTGAATTGCTTAGCCACCACTTGGATAAAGAATTGTTTTGTTTTGAATCAGTTTTAAAATATATGGGTTCATATTCTTATAAATATTGACATAGATCTAATTAGTAAAATTCATTACTAAAAAATAACTTAAATATAGGATTTAATAAGTGAAAATGAGAGTTAATACCTTGAGTACAAGACTTAATGAGAGGAGACTAACTGAGGTGAAAGTAATAATTGAGGGTACATTTTCAACCCTTATGATTAGAGATGGACTAAATACACAAATATAGGCATTTTAGTAGCCATTAAACCTGGCATTCAACTTGTAATAAAATGACTTTTTATACATGTTCTCAAAGAAATAAATAGAGGGTAATTTTAGTCCAAAAACAAGAAAAACTTTCACTCTACGTCCACACTTTTATATATATAGTATATATTATATGATATGCAACTTGTTGCTTTTATTCACACAAACCACTCTATTAAACTTAAGGCCATCTATTTCCGTAATTGCTCATACAAGTCATCAATTTGGAGATTTGTTCAGTCTTCACTTCAAAGGTCCTCCTGGTGGTTTGTTGATACCACACTCCCACTCGTAAGCACAATGAGCCAATAATACTACAAGGGTAAACAAAAGCAATGATTATGATGAAAATAAAGGTTGTGTTTGGAAAGAATGCAGATATGCATAGTGCATTTTGGTATATAGAAATGCAAAGTTGGTTTGGTTTTGCATTGATACATTTACTCTCTTGTTAAACGATTTTTAGTTATAATGGATGCAAACACGAATCCCGATATTGAAATATACCTTTTCAACATTGATCACTTTGAGTGCAAATGTTTACTTCCTTTTTCTCGATGTAAAATTACCTTTCACTTTGGGTGTAAACATGCCTTGGAAATTATGTTTTTTGTCATTGTCAATACACAAATGCATTGTTTCCAAACACTAGCAAAATTGAACCAGAGTGCATATATGCATTGAACCAGGATTTGCACTCTTTCCAAATGCAGCCAAAGATTTTAATAGAATGTTTCAGGGTAATCACCAAGTAGTAATCTCACTTGTTTTACCATGATGGTTAATATGGTAAACCTTCATCAAACTTCTTTTTCATCCATATCCAAACACCCTACCTTGTATTTTGGGATGATAATTTCTACCCCATCTAGCAGGTCTTTGTCGGCTTCGGTATAATGCTTTTTTTTTTTCTTTTCTGATTTGAAAACTGGATTTTTTGATAGGGTTTATTTTGGGATTTTACAACCCATATGGGTATAGGTAGGGAGTAGTATTAGGCTAAACTCAATCTGTCCCAACCCATAATACAAGATGATGTTTTTTTCATGTTATTTTTCTTATGATTAGGTATAAATTAAAACTATTGCCCTAGGTTGGAATCCATATCTGGTAGGCAAACTCAATGAGCACACAAATACTTGTCCAAGTGTGATTAAGTTATTTATGATTACTTAGGTGGTGTTTGGCTCCATTGCTGTTTTCTAACAAAATGATGCCACATAAGAGTCACATCAGATATTTAAAAAAACAACAATAAATATATTGGTATGTGCTATTTGGTTAATTGTTTTCTTAAAGAATAGGCAAAAAAACACATCAATGTTTTCTCAAAAATTGGTGCATCTAAGAAATTCTCAAAAAACGGAAATGGAACCAATCATCATCATGATTTATGCATTGTCATTTTTTTTTAAATGACACGTCCTTGCATTATCATTTCTTTAAAAGAAATAAGTTGAAATGGAACCAACACTATGCAATGGTACCAATAAGTGGATAATAAGCACTAATTCATGAATAAGTGCTTATTTTGGAAATAAACACTTGAAAAATAAGCCATAATTAGGTGGCTTTTTAAAATGCTTATAGGGACTGCCCCTATTTTCAAAAGAATATCACTGTTCATTTTCTTCTCCTCAAATGGAGGCCCAAACCAACGGCAATGATCGAGCACCCTTCCACAGAACCACTGCCCTCTCATCTTTTTTTTTCTTTTTTCCTCCCTTTCTCTCTTTTCCTCCTCTCTTCTTCACACCACTAGTGCAATGAACGTGGAAATATGTTTAATTATGGGATAAGTATTTATTTATTTATTATTTGTCTTCGTATTTATGCAATACATGGTTATATTAAGTAAAAACTACAATTATCATTTCTTTAACTATGAATACTTATAGGATGAGTGATTCACCAAACACTGCAACACAAACGGTACTTAATTTTTTTTTAAGAATCTAGAGAAAAGATATATCAGAGAAAAAAAAGGAATGTACAACCGGGCCTATGGGCCTTCGCTCTTCCTTCTCCAGAAAACATCCAGGCAACCACTTGGTGGTTCTATATATCGTTATCATTAGAAGCATTTTGGCTGTTTTAAGAATTGGAGAGAGACAATTATGATATTTTGAAATAGTAGAAAACGGGTGGTTAATTTACATAGAGAGATTGGATGCAGTGAAGCATTAAATCATGAATTGCAGCACTCACTTTAAGATGGACCTGCAATCCTAAGTATCTTCCTATTTTTAGGTTTTAGGAATTTTTTTGGTAACACTTCCCCCCACCCAAAAAATACACTATCCTTGGACTGAGTTAAACAAAATTCTAGAGGGCTGTAAGAATATTTATTAAATGCTTACTGATGAAGTGCTCATAATGATGTGCCTACTAAATCCGGGGGCAAATAAGCACAGAAAGCAAAGAATCAAATTAAAATCAGGTTAGACTTACATCTCTCATGCCTGTATTCAGCCATTTCTCTTGCTACAACTTCAAAAGAGAAAAGTAGAATAACAACTAAAAGAATGCCAAAAGTAAGGCAGCTCTTAGAAGCCATTTCCCTTTACATACAACCCTGTGAACGAATGATATTTGGGAAGATGGAATTACTACCCTTTGCTGTCTTCTTATCCTACAGGAGGAACACAAAGCAAATTGTTATATATTACACAGCCGAGTCATCCACAAACACATCGACAAACTGGTAGTTATACGGACTGGGTCAAACCGTGTGGTCCATGGCGGCTGCGTTGGTGTTCTGGCACCGTGGTTATGGGCCCAGTTATCATTAATTTTTCGGTTGAATAACGCGTAGGATTAGGCTATAACTAGTTTGAAGTTTGAATTGAAAGATTATGTAGCATATCCTACGAATACGACGGATCTCACTTTTTCTCTCTCTCTCTCTCTCTCACTTAAGGTACTTTCATTTCACAAGTTGTTCCTTGTAGGCTTGTACAATTAAAACAACAAACACAGAAAAGCTGGATGATCAAGGATTGTCCAGGTTTTGCTCTCTCTTGAAATTAAACATGCAAATTAATCTTGGTGAAGCAAATCCAATATAGCCAGTTGAATAACAAGTTGTATGATGATGAAGTTCTGGTGTTCTCTGGGGAAGTCATGACAAATAATCCCATAAACAAAGCTTAATATACAATCAGCCAAAAATCTAGACGTCTTTCTAACCATTTAACCTCCAAACTAAAAAATTTTTCTCTGGGTTACAGATTCTGCAGCTTTATCCATAATCCCATTACATGACCAAGCACCCCAAAATTAACCCCATTCAAATAATTAACGGCAACTAAGGAGTCTCATTTAACACTAATAGAATTTAAATTCTGGCTGAGCAAAAACAGAAAAGATGCCAAAAAAGGCCCTTAGTTCAACTTCGGAAGCTCCTTCCTTTATTATACATGGTACGGCTGTAGGAATGATAATGGTGCGGGGCGGGTCCGAGTTTTGTCTGCCTCGTACCCGACCTTGAATTCAAATTCTCTCCCCTATTCCTGCCCCGAATCGCGATGAGACTAAAAATCCTAACTGGCTAACTCCATCTTCATCCCTGCGAGAAATGGGAATCTTTGTCTTTTGTCCCGTTCCATATCGATCATTCTTACGTGTAKATTTATAAATTTATTTCTTTATTTTTTGGAAACCTACCCCAATCAATACTCAAAGTCAAAAAAGACCGGCAGGCAAGACGGGGCCAGATGGGGACAGGTGAAATTGTCATCTCTACCTACAGCCAAAACAAGTTTTTTTTAATAACACTATTATGTATATGATACCCAACAAGGTCCCAATTATGGATACATTCTAATGTCCCGGATGGGACGTATTGGGTGTTACCCATGAGTCTGGATTTTCTATTCACATTTACCCTACGTGACATTGCAGTCACACAGAGAGAGCATCTCACCCTCTTATATGTTATAATACATGGAAGATGTTCCCAATGCAAGAATGTAATGTTCTATGGGTAGGTATGAATAGAGTTCTTATGAGTTGGAGATCCAAGTTCATTATATCCACATTCTTTAGTTAGAGAAGGCAATGGATATTGGATTCTGGTCTTTAGTGGAAAGGTTTAATTGGGTTTATGATATACGTATGGGTAATTTTTAGAGTCAAAGGGTTTTATCGGTTGAAATGGAAAATCTTTGATGAAAGTGTAGTTAAACTTTAGAGTTTATGATTCCATTTTGTATGATTGAATAGTTGGATTCGATTAAGTGGTGGGCATATGGAGGAGAATTGATCAGGATCGTTGGATCAAAATCTAACAAGTTTAATCTTGGGAATTTGGGGTGAAGATTGGTATCTTAGAGGTTTTTAGTGTTATAAGGTGATCGAGAGTACTGTTTGATTAGGTATTTTGGGGTGAAGAGTTGGGATTTTAGGTATCTTGGGTCAAATATTAACTTTTTGGAAATTTTAATTGAAGGATTTTTAATGTATTTGTTAGTTAATCTTTTTTTTTTCTGAATAAGTATTTGTTCGTTTGTTGGGTTAAGGGAAGGTGTCTAAGGCTATATTTGATTGCAATGCAAATAAATTTGCACTCATGTAAAACCATGATAGTGCAAATGATTTGAGTATAAATTGTAATCTATTTTTGTTTTAAATTTTAGCTTATTTTATTTGATTGCAATATAAATAAAGTAAATTAAGACATCAAGCAGAATAAATCAAAATTAAATAAAAATTTACATTTTTTACATTTGCACTCCCATGCATTTAGATTAATACAAATAAAATTACACTACAATCAAACACAACCTAAGAAAAACAGGGTGTTGTCTATAACACATATATAAATGCCACAATACCCTTGGACACTAGGAGTATAGACAAGTAAGAATAGTTGTATATGGTCAGCTCACCAAAATTTTGGTTTAACTAAAATCAAAATGCCCATGTATGTAGTACTATTCCATCCTATCTGACGGGCACCCGCCTCAAACCACTGATATGATGGTTTTTATTTTTATTTTTATTTTTTTTGTATTTTTCAGAGAAGTATAGACAGGTTCGATGCAAATTTCTGATTTTTACTGCAGAATTATAAACATTTAAAAGGTCAAAAACCCCCATTCTACACACCATTGTCTGCCCGTGAATTGACATTAATTCCAAACTGGGCTGAACGGTCATTCTCCCTACTTTTTGGTTTGAAAAACAGATTTGAGGTGGGAATAAGTTTTAAAATTTTATAAACTATCTAGATACCGATATCCTGATAGGGTATAATATTAAGCTAAACTCAACCCTCTTCAACTTACATTATTAGTATATAAATTCATGTTTGTGTCAAATTTAATTATGCTTTTTAGCTTTATAGGCTTAGGGTTATACATCAATAGAGTAGCCCATCCCCAAAACCCATAGATGGGATTCAAGCCCAAGCCGCTGCTACAACCAGCAGAAGACCTTATATACCAACTAATTATTAGATATTGATAGTTTGTGATTTCTATATGTTTTCAATCAAATAACTGAAAATTTTAATATTCATTTATTTAATTTATTTATTATTTATATATAATATAAGATAATAAGAAATTAGATATCGATTTTAAACCCGATACATCCAATCGGTTTTGAATTCTGAAAATCCAATCTACCATTTATGTTTTAAAGAGGGTAAGGGTTGGGCGGTTTGGAGTGAAGGGTCTAGAATATACACTTTGATACACGGTGGACTACGATAATAGTAATACCATTTTAATGACACGCCACATAGATGTGCATGAGAGAGACTTAGGAGGAATTTAAAGAACAGGTAGGTGTCAACGTTGTGATAATGTGAACCTTGACGTTTTTGTTTGTAGAAAATGCAGTCTCATAGGAGCTGGCTTGTTAGTTTGAACTTTTGAGCTCCTTGTTTGAACAAACACCTTGACGTGACCCGTTCCATTTAATTAAGTTGAATGTTGATATATCACACAATATCGCGATGCATTTGCTGCTTGGAATGAGAATCTTCACTTCGGCTGAAGAAAGTGTATCATTATTATTCAGAGATACTAAGTGGTTTGTTTTGGTGAAGATTTTGACTTTAGCTTTGACTTTGGCTTTGGCTTAGATAGCCTTGTGTTTAAATGTGAAGGTGTGGGCCTCAGCTTCGGAGGGTAAATTGGGCCGTGCTGCTTGTAGTTGAACACAAATTTTGATCGGCCTGGTACGATGGTCTGCGGGTCGTACTAGGTCCGATATGATCATGCGAGTTGTGCTCGGCTTGGGGTTTTAGGTTTACAGGCCATAATGGTTTAGCATGACCCATATATATTATTTATATAATATTATATAAATTATAATTATATAATACTATTATTATATATAAGCAATTGTATACACAAATTTCATATAAAATTAAAATTTTTAGTTTTTTGTTAATTTTTAAATAAATAGCTTTGGCTCGATGCCCAATCCGACCTAGCCCAAGGCTCGGCCCATAGGCCAATCCAGCCCATGGCACGGCACGGGCCCTGGCCGTGGGCCGTGGTGTGCTAACCCCCAAAATTTTCACCGGGGAGGGCGATACAACCCGCACTTTGCACGGGCCGCCCACGGGCCGTGTGGGGTCGGCCCGGCACGGCCCACTTTCAATAAGTGCAAACTCCACATACTCTAATTTTTACGAGGTCTAGAATAACTGCAATATATATCAATTTATTCATCTTGTCAATGTTTCTACAGTACTTGTCATATTTCTCTTTCATCCTCCTTACCATCTCTTTCAATTCTTGTAAAAGGCAATCAATTGAATAAATTTCTTGAAAAAAGTTGTTACATGTGACATACAAGGAGCCTAAAACGCACAATGTGAGATCATAAAAGTGACGTAGAAATAGCATTAGCCTAATAACACATACTTAATCAAAAGTAGTAGGAACCCCCATCTCAAGTTCATTTCAGAAATAAGGATCATGATCCTCAAACCTTTCAAAGGTTTTTTCAAACTTTTGAGCCGCCTCCAACATTAAATATGTTGAGTTTCATCTAGTACTGACATCTAAACACAATAAATTCTTACTGAATTTTTTTCAATCTCAACAAACTCCTTAAATTTTTGCAACCTTGCCGAAGACTGCCTTACAAACCTCCTTGCTCCCCAAACACAATCAATAGATTCACCCATCTCTTTCAAACCATCGTTCACAGCCAAATTTATAATATATGCAATACATCTCATGTGAAGTAATTTCTCATCTAAAATACTAGTTTTCCAATTAATTAGCAATTTTCTTTCTTAAAAATGCAACCGCAACATCATTTGAACTAGGCATTATCAACTATGACTATAAATTAGACAAAAATTAAGAATTTTCTTATTCAATTTCCAATCATTGTCAATAAAATAGGCTATTAAACACATGTAATTAATCCTTTGCAAGGAAAACCATGTGTCAGTTGTAAGATAAACCCTTCGACATGAATTTTTTAAGAAATTCTTCAACTTCAACTTTTCATCCAATTCTACTTATTTTGTGTCTAAATTATAAGGGTTTTTCTTGCATATATTCATGTGATTTCTTAATAAGGCAGTCCCATTTTTTTAGGGTTATGACAAAATTTCCTCACAATAGTTGTATTTAGTCTTCGGTTCACCATTATCTAAAACAAATTTAGAAAAGTGATCCCATACTTCTGACCTTAGTCCTATGGATTTTCTCTTTCTTTAGGGTTTGGGATATGAACTTGCACCCTCTATACTAATCGGTGTATCATTGGATGTGACATTTACAAATAAAAAAAATATAAATTAGAATTAAAAGAAAAACAATTAAAAGTAATCACGTAATATCACACTTAAAAGTCAAAAAAGGGGAATGAATTAGCTTACATTGTTAAAAGTAAAAATACAATACCAAGTAAGTTAAGTCCAAAACCTATAAGTGGAGGTGAAAAAAATTTAGTCCAAAACCTAAACTGGAAAAAAGAAAAAAAAAACAATACCAATCAGGCAATCATATACTCATATTCTCCAAAAAAAAAAATACATTCAAATCCTATCTAATAAGAATAAAAAAAGAGCTGGACTTTTGAATGTCAATATGCAAGACATAATTAACATATATCAAATCTGATTTATCTACTCATTCAGATATCCAATTCTAATCAAATATGATTTATCTACGTAAAAATAGAAACAATATCAAATATATGTCTACCCATGGCCAAAGCTTATGAGGTGCTAGATATTTTCAGTTTTTAGTGCTCTGTTTAAGAGGTTACCCACCCCTTAGGCAACAAGATGGTGAATTGGTTAATGAAAAATAAAAGATGAGTAGTGGACTGTTAGCTGGGTGACTAAGGGAAGTTTGAAGGAGTCTTTAAACCCCAGATGTGGATTTAAGGTTGTCGAACTAATTGATTAGTCTGCAACATCATTATACTAGAGTAGCGGATGGCAGAGCAAAATGGTTGTACTTCTCTCACAATGTCTAACACCAGGGAACACCAGAAGGCCCTTTCCAATTTCCATCAAGTTATTTCAGTTTAGAACACCAGAAGGCCAATTTGTCCGAATCAAATCAAAGATAATTGAAAACTAGAGAAGATGGATTAACCTTCCAATGAAACTTTGTCCGAATCAAATCAAAGATAATTGAAAACTAGAGAAGATGGATTAACCTTGGTCAATTGCAAGGATTTATAGCAAGACAAAATGGAAGAAATTGGGTCCTACTAAGGCTGCTTCCAATTGGTTAACAAGCAATTAAGTGAGAAGTTCGACTAACCTTGTCTTGACACTCTGAACCGGTCACCATCGCCACCTTGTCGGAGTATCACTTTTGTTGCCGCTGGTGAGTGATTGAGTGGTGCGGCTGGTGCTAGACCGAAGAGATTAAGAGAAGACCAAGAGAAACTCAGAAACGAAGAGAAATGAAGAGAAGACTAAACTCTGATTATCTGAAGAAGTGAAGAGTAGAAAGAAGACAAAGAGAAAAGAAGAAAGAAAGTGAGAGACTGAGAGCAGTAGACTAAGAGACTGAGAGAGGTGTAGAGCCGCAGAGGCTAGAGGCAAAGGGAAGGTCGAAAGTCGAAGGATGAAGGGAGACTGGGAGTCTAGACTTTAGAGACAATAGACATCACATGTTGAGCTCGGGGGTTTTGTTTATTGGCCTAAATTCCTAACGGCCTATATAATTACTAATTTACCCTTAAAAGTTTGGTTATTCCGGTTAATCGAACATCTAAATATCAAAACCAGAACTGAAACCCAATAATACTAAAACCATACTTAAAAACCGTACCGAACCATTTAACTCGAATTAACTATTCCAATCAAACCAAAATCGAAATTTTGATTTGGTTATTCGGTTTCAACCAAACTATGCTCACCCCTAAACCCGAGGGTGGTGACAAAGGCGTAAGCATGCTGAGGGGGTGCCCGACCGAGGGTGCCATTAGGGGGTCTTTCCATTTGAGACCTCACATGTCGTTTGAGCCATGGGACGATGCACAACTGGTAGCACGACATACATTCTAGGCCCAATGGAATGTAAAGGATGTGGACTCCATCGACAAGAAAGGGGTTGATTAGGCCCTAGTCACTGGGATGATCCCTCAAGGGGGTCATCTAGCTATGATGAAGATGGGCCTACAGGATGTCTAGGATGCCGTGATACCTGATTTTGATGTCAGCAAGTTAGGGCTCTTTCCTGTGCTAGAGCCCAAACTCCTAGCATCAGTCGAGGTCCCTAAGCTAGCTGAGACCACCGAGGAGAATGCCTAAGTTGCACTTTCTTCTTCTCCCTTTTGTATTTCTTTTGTTCATGATTTTGTAAGGGGCTCGGCCTCCTCCATCCAAGGCCAATTTTGTAAAGCTCATCTGAAGCCAATTTTTGTAAAGCTCATTCAGATGATACTTGAATGAAATATACTTTTTTGCATAATGTGTTCCTTCATTGTCTTTTTTTTTTTTTTTTTGTTGCTTAGGGCCGATCCCCCCTTCCAAGAGGCCACAATTAGCAAAGAAATTAGTTGTGGCTTGTTACTTAAATATTTACTTAGGAAGGAAAGGGGTGTGAATGCCTTAGCTCTCCTGACTTATTCTCCACCCCCATCGAAAGTTTGCTAGGATGAGGCTGAATTGTGCCATCGAGGGCTCGGGGCCCATTTCCTTAGTGGGAAGGAAAGGGAGGCAAATGCCTTAACTTTTTAGCCAGTTCTCTATCCCTATCAGGGTAGCTAAGCCAAATGCGGCATTGTGCCACCGAGGGGTCGGGGCAAGAAGTATGCCTTAGCTGGACTGGCTTAGCTTTCCTTAAGGGCTTTGGGGAGTGAGTCTACGAGTGACCGAGGCCGTGGGAACGTGCTTGGACAAGGTCATGGAGCACTTCTTGTTTTAGTGAGGTACTTAGTTGAATTTAGTGTGTTTGTTCATGGTGGGCCAAAGTCTTTGACTGATGCCATTGCTGAGGTCCCCGTAATTCCTTACCTTAGCAAGAAGGTCACATAGGCGTATGGCTCACTAGGAGCTGTGTGCCTCGATCGTTTTCCAGTCCGAGCGTATAACCTTGGAGAAGGTTGTGTGCTTCAGCTAGTCGCACGGCCAAGGGATCTTGGCAATTGTCCACAATTAGAACATGTACGCTATACTTGAAGCCGAGGGGGGAGGCACATTTTTTCCTTTATAAGCCTTGAAGAATTACATTTCATTGATAATACAAACAGAGATTTTTTGAGTTCCAAGTCCGAAGAAGCAATGTTCCATTCAAATATTCAAGCCAAAAGGTGTTAGGGCCGACGACCTGCTTGATTCTGTAGGGACCTTCCTAGTTGGGGCCGAGCTTCCCAACACTGGGCTCGGGCACCATGACTTTTCTGAGGATGAGGTCTCCTTCTTTGTAATGCCTTTCCTTCACCCAAGAGTTGTAGTAGCGGTCTACCTTCTGTTGATAGGCCGCAACCCTGAGTTAAGCCTGCTCTCGAACGCCTTCCAGCAGATCCAAGTTAACCCTTAATTCTTCATCATTCTCGGCTTCATTGAATGCCTCAGTTCAAAACATCAATTGGTCGATTTCTATTGGAATGACAACCTCAGAGTCATAAGTTAGGTTGAATGAGGTTTCACTCATGGCGGTTTGAGGTGTCGTCCGGTAGACCCATAGGATGCTATATAGCTAATCATCCCAAAGGCCTTTGGCTCTGTCAAGTCTAGTCTTCAACCCGTCCAATTTGTCTTGTTGGTGACCTCAGCTAGGTCGTTAGTTTGAGGATAGCCTACCGAAGTGTACTACTCTTGATGTCGAGGCTGGCACACTACTTTGTGAACCTGGCATTATCAAATTGTTTGCCATTGTCAGTGATGAGCATGTGGGGGATGCTGAAAGAAGCTTTGAATCATCTTGGTTGTGATGGTGGCCAAGGGCTCGGCTTCGACCCACTTGGTGAAGTAGTTAATGGTGACGACAAGGTATTTTTTGTTTCCAATGGCTTAAAGGAAGGGAACGAGGAGATCTATTCACCATTTGGCGAAGGGCCATGGACTGCTTAGGGCCGAAAGAGTTATACCTGGCCAATGGGAGATGTTGGAGTGTCTTTGGCATCAGTCACACTTCTGCACTAGCTCGGTTGAATCCTTTTGAACTATTGGATAAAAATACCCTTGCCTTAGTGCTCTTTGTGCCAAGGCTCTACCTCAGAGGTGGTTGCCGTAGATGCCTTCATGGATATCTCAAAGCATATACTAGTCCTCATCCTGACAAAGGCATCAAAGGTAGGGCAAAATGAAGGACCTTCTATACAACTTCCCTTCAAGCAAAGTAGAATGGGCTGCTTGTCGTCGAACTCACCTAGCTTCATTCCTATCGGCGGGCAGTTGCTCATGTAGCAGGTAGGCAATGATGAGGTCCATCTAGCATGGGTCAGCTTGTACGGGTAGCACCTGGACTTCTTCGGTGTTGGGTCACGCTAGCTTCTCAACACGGACAGTGCGGCCGAGGGCTGGACTTGATGTGTTTGCCAATTTGGATAGAGCGTTGACCCTCATATTCTCGGCCCGTGGGACTTGCAATATGGCAAATTGTTGAAAGTGGCGAGCAAGCTCCTAGACCTTGGTCAAATACTTGGCCATGTTGGGTTCTTTTGCCTCGTACTTGCCATTCACTTGGTTCACCACCAGTTGGGAGTCACTCACGACTTTAATGTGTTGGGCACCAAGGTCTTTGGCAAGCTATAATCCAGCAAGTAGGGCCTCTTACTCAGCTTCGTAGTTGGAGGCCAAGAAGTCAAATCTCAATGCATACTCCACTTTATTGTCATATGGAGTGAGGAGTGCGAGGCCTTCTCCACTTCCCTTTGCATTAGAGGATCCATCCACAAACAATTCCAGGTCAGCCAAGGTCCTTCTTCAAGAGCTTGGCTAACGGGCTTGCTGAAGGTATACTCCACCAAGAAATTAGCCAGGGCTTGTGCTTTGATTACGGGCATTAGTTGATACTGCAAGCCAAAATCAAAAAGCTTGATAGTCCATTTAATCAGCCGACTCGAGGTCTCAGATTTGGTGAGGATAGACTTGAGGGGTTGGCTAGTCAAGATAGAGATGTTGCAACCTTGGAAATATGGCATGAGTTTCCTGATCGAGACCACCAGGGTGAAGGCTAACTTCTCTACCTCAGGGTAACGGGTCTCGACATCACAAAGGACCTCGTTGACATAGTAGATAGGCCTCTATACTCCACCTTCTTTTCTCACCAAAACGGACCTGACCGCATCATCCTCGTCCGAGAGGTCTAGGTACAACACATCTCTTGGAAGCAGGTCAAGTGAGCAGAGGGGGTGAGGCAAGGTAAGACTTCAGCTCGTCAAAGGCACACTGATACTCTTCAGTCCACTAGAAGTCCTTCAGTATCTTGATGGCTCGGAAGAGAGGTAGGTACAGGTCGGCCGACTTTGACATGAAATAGTTGAGGGCAGCCACTCAGCCGGTAAGTATCTGAGTTTCTTTGATTGACCGAGGTGGTGCCATGTCAAGGATAGCCCGAATCTTCTTTTGATTGGCCTCAATATCCCGCTACATGATGAAGAATCCTAGAAATTGCCTGAGGTGACGTCGAAGGCATACTTGCTAGGATTGAGCTTCATGTTGTATTTCCGCAGAGTGGCGAAGGTCTCAGCTTGTTCTGAGGTGTGTTGGTCAGCCTTTAGGCTCTTCACAACCATGTCATGTATGTAAGCTTCAACATTTCTCCTTATCTAGTGCTTGAAAACCTTGTTTACAAGCCATTGGTAGGTAGCTCTAGCATTCTTGAGGCCGAAGCGCATGACCTTATAGCAGTAGGAGCCATTTTCGATAATGAATGAGGTCTTCTCCTCATCCTCGACATGCATCTTGATTTGGTTGTATTCAAAGAAGGCACCCATGAAGCTTAGTAGCTCATACCCTATAGTGGTGTCGACGAGGTGGTCGATCCTCGAAAAAGGATGGTTGTCCTTGGGGCAGGTTCATGTCGAGATCTGTGAAGTCAATGCATATTTGCCATTTCCCATTAGCTTTCTTTACCATGTCCACATTGGACAAGCAGTTAGGGTAATATACCTTTCGAATGAAGCTGACGTCAAGTAGCTTGTCAATTTCCTCTCTAATGGATTTCTAACATTCTGGTGCAAAGTTGTTCTTCTTTTTTCGAACTAGCCTACAACTCGGATCCACACTCAGCCTATGAGTAATGACCAAATATTCAATTTCGAGCATGTCAACAACAGACCAAGAAAAGACGTCAGCATTAGTTTTGAGGAAACTTACCAATTCGAAAAGGGTGTCAAGAGGAAGGTTGGACCTTACGCGCACTGTCTTCTTGGGCTTGTCCTCATCCATGGGAACCAAGATGAAGTCCGCGGTTGGTTGACCTCAACTCACTGGCTCATCATTGAGGACGAGCCCCTCCAATGATAAAGCTTCCTTGTTGTTGCCCTTTAGTGCTGCCACATATTATTGTCAGGCTGTTTGCTGATCCCCACGAATGACTCCGATGCCATGCTCGGTGGGGAATTTGACGGTGAGGTGGTAAGAGGAGATGGCTGTCTTAAGTGCGTAAAAAGTTGGTCAGCCGATGATGGTGTTGTAGGGAAAGCCAATCTTCACGACTAGGAGCTCAGTCATCCTCATCACCTTCCGAGGCTCCGTTCCTACCGTGATTGGTATGGTGATTCTTCCCTTTGGTTTGATGACGTTACAAAGAAGCCAATGAGTGGCACGTCGGCCGTTTGTAGGCGATCTGCGAACAACTTCATTTTCTCGAAAGTATCATGGAAGAGGATGTCTACCAATGATCCGATGTTGATGAGGGTCCTCTTTGCCATGAAGTTGGTGATGGTCATCATCACCACCAATGCGTCATCATGGGGTACTGAGACCCCCTTCAGGTCATCGCCCGAAAAGGAGATGACTTCTTCTTTCTTCGGCTTTTTGGAAGCTGACCCCTGGATGGTGAGCTACCTGGCACAGGCCTTATGGGTTGAGGCCAAGGCTCCACCCGAGGCCATGCCCCCTATGACGTCAATGACACTAGATAGATTGTGTTGCTGCTGTTGTAAGGAGGAGTGGCTGTGGCGCATGAGAAACTCGATCTCATTCTTTAATATGTAGCAATCTTTGTGTCATGGCTGGTTTCACGGTGGTACTTGTAGTATTTCTTAGGATTGCACCTCTTGGGGTTCCTCTTCATCTTCTATGGCCACTTCATGTTCCTTCTTCCCTACTTGTATGAGTATTTTCATTTGGGTGGAGTTGAGTGGCGTATACTTGTTGTAGGTGAGGGCCGGCGGCTTCTTGTTGCCATCTTTATTGTTGTTTTTGTTGTTGTTGTTGCGGTCGTCTCCATTCTTTCTCTTCTTTCCTGAGTCCCCACGGTTATGGTTGGCCTCGCCTTCATGGTACTCGTCGGCAACGATGTTTATCTAGGCCTTCTTCAAAAACTCTGCCTTGGTTTTGGGTGGTGTCTTGGCAACAGAACACTTAAGGGGCCCAAGCAATAGGCCGTTGATGGTTGTGTGCATGGAGACCATGGGATCGAGGTCTCGGACCTCAAGCTCTTCTTTCTTGAAGTAGTCAATGCAGGACCACAGGCTCTCGCCACACCTCTGTCGCACGGACATGAGTGAGATGACGCTCTTCTGGCATCGCCAATTGCTGCTGAAGTGGGAGAGGAAAAGACTGGCGAACTGCTCCCACGAGCTAATGGAGCAGGGTGGGATCTCAGAGAACCATCGGCAGGCTACCCCCTTGAAGGTTTCTTGGAAAGTTCGGTACGTCAAAGTGTTAGAGTATCCATAGAGGAGCATAAGTGCTCAAAAGCTTTCTAGGTGGTCATCTGGATTAGTGGTTGTGTCATACATATCCAGTGTGGGGTTTTGAAGTTGGGTGTGAGGGGTTTCAAGGTGATGGCGTCGGTAAAAGCATCAATTTTATTGGACGAAGGGTTTTGGCTTACGGAACTCTCACCTCGGCTCTCCTTGACCTGTCGAAGTTCATCTTGTGTGGTGCTAATTTGAGCTTGAAGGTCAACGATCTTTAGGTCGATGGGGGCCTGGGCCTCATCCTGGTCCTCTCAAACGTGAAACGGGTCGGTCCTATTCCCCAAGTACTTTGATGTGGGTGCGTCTTGATTCCTTCTAGCACTTGGTAGTCGCCAGAGTGCCCGCCTTCGTCCCGGGGGCTTTCCATTTGGTAGTGTCAGTCGTGTTAGATCTCCTCCCTGTCGGCTGGGGAGGCTAGAGGTCTTCGACGACTAACTAGCATGTTGGCTGTTGTTGGACCCTAAGGGATCGACCCTGTTGGGTTTGACTGGGCATTGAACCAACGAAGCTTGGGAAGAGTGTTCGCTGTGACGCCCTAGGTTCCCAGCGGGGCGGCTACCCTATGGGTGGCCTCCTGTCAAGCACCCCACTTCGTCCGGTCATTGTGTAATGTTGTTGAGCCAATCGAGGACATCTTCAACTAGTCCATGGTGACTAGTATCAGCCATTATGTTGAAAGCTTAATAATTTGAGTTGAAGTGTTCAGTTGAGAGAAATCTTACCAGTCATTTCCCAGAGATGACGGCAATTGTTGCTGCCTAAAATGGATAAAGAGCAATAATATAAATTCACATATATTAGTCGAGGGCTTATTGATTTGTTCAAGGGCTGATGGAAATGAGGGCCTATAAGTTCAACTTATGGAGGAAGAAGTACGTCAGAAACCTCGGATGTTATCCCAGTGCGGAGACTCCGACGTAAAATTAGCAAAAGAGTGGCAGAGAGAGGACAGGCGAGGCCCAAGTATAGTAGCTCAGACGAAGTTGTTCGCCTATGTCACCTTCCTAATTATTACTTCGTTGGTCCTATTCTCAGTTCAACACCGGAACCCACGCGGTGTAATTGATCTGGTCCATATAGCCAAGTCAACACGCAGTTGACCCGACTGAACCTAATTAATATGTTAATGACGTTGGAACTTAGAAATGAAAATGTGGTTACAAGCTTTGAGGCAATTGGTTATGGACTTCATCTCAAAAGTAAACCTGGAAGAAAAACAAGAAACTCAAAATAGTGAAGTGGCTCTACTAGAAATAGGCGAGAGAGCATGGCCGATCAGAGTTAATCAATTCCCAATATCGTCTTGAACCTTCAGCTTTTTCACTCCATACGCTTCCAACCTTTCTATTTTCTATCAGTCTACCTAGCTATTTAATTAATTTGCCAAATTTTCACCCTCACACATACAGTCCTTTTCTTCTTTCTGCATGTTAGCACACATCCCATCCCAAGTCCCAACCGCACGTTCTATTCACCTCAATTATCAAACAAAACTCAAATACAAAAAATAAAAAATCTTATTTCTTGATTAGCAGCCATGACCATACCCATATTAGAACAACACTACTCTTTCCTGATTGTATCGGCTGTCTGGGTTCTCTTAGTTGTTTCGATATCAGAAGCAGGAACATGGTCAGAAAGTCAGGCTCTTGTTCGATGGAAAGCCAGTCTCCGAAGTCGAGATACACTGGGGACGTGGACTATGACGAAAAATCCCGACACAAGTACCGATTCAAGCCCATGCAACTGGCTTGGAATAACGTGTAATGCGGCCGGGAGCGTAATCCAGCTAAGCCTGACCAGTGCGAATATAAGTGGTACTCTCAACAACTTTGGTTTCTCTTTGCTACCCAATCTTGTTCATCTCGATCTTAGTAATAATGATCTCGATGGACTCATCCCCAACTAAATTGGCACACTTACGAAGCTCACCCACCTTGATCTCTCTTCGAATTATCTTTCTGGTGTTCTTCCTCTTTCCTTGGCTAATCTCACCATGATTAATTTGCTCTACATCCCTTACAATCTGATATCTGGTGAATTAGACCCAAGATTGTTCACAAATTGGACAAAACTAATTAACCTTGGGCTTCAAAGCAATAATCTTACGGGAAGAATCCCACCCCAGATCGGACTCCTTTCGAATCTCGAAGAGCTAGCCCTCCTTGAGAACCAATTTGTCGGTTTTATACCGTCTGAAATTGGAAACCTAAAGAATTTGGTTGGATTGGCTTTAAGCAGCAACTATCTTATTGGTCATATACCTCCATCTTTGGGTAATTTGAGCAATTTAAGATCTTTATACCTCGATAGTAATCAACTCTCTGGAACAATTCCTACCAACATTGGTACATGGAGAAAATTAGTTGGATTACTCCTACTTCAAAACTATCTGTCTGGATCAGTACCTCAAGGAATAGGAAACCTCTCATCTTTGGTTCATCTCCACCTTAGGGACAACAATCTTTCTGGTCGCTTACCGCAACAAGTTTGTCAACGTGGACTTCTACAAACGTTCACTGCATCTAAAAACCACTTCACTGGTCCCATCCCAATAAGCCTGAGAAACTGCACAGGCTTAATCCGTCTACGACTTGATCTGAACAAGCTTATAGGAAATATAGACGAACACGTTGGAGTATACCCAAACCTCACTCATCTTGATCTTAGCGACAACAGATTACAAGGAGAAATCCCACCCAACTGGGGGGGTTTCCAAAATCTAATGCTGCTAAACCTCTCTAGAAATATGATCAGTGGGAGAATACCACCTGAGCTTGGCCAGTTAGCTCAACTAAGGGAATTTGATCTCTCTTCAAATCAACTTGTTGGAGAGATACCAAAGCAACTCGGAAGACTTCCTGCTTTATTCTTTCTGAGCTTAAGAGACAACCAACTTTCAGGCCAAATACCGCTTGAAATTGGAGAACTATCTAACCTGAAGTACCTAGACCTCTCAACAAACAAGTTGGTTGGGCAGATCCCAGAGCTACTAGAGGATTGCAGCAAACTAGAGTATTTGCGCTTGAGCAACAATTATTTGAACGGGACTATTCCATATCAGATTGGAAATCTGGTATTTCTTCAGTCACTGGATATTAGTAAAAACTCACTCACCGAAGAGATACCAACACAGTTGGGAAAGCTAGTTGTGTTAGAAAAATTAAACCTGTCCCACAATGAGCTCAGAGGTTCCATTCCGTCGTCACTCAGTAATATGATTTCTTTGTCCAGTATTGATTTTTCGTACAATAATTTGGAAGGTCCTATTCCTGATAGTGATGTCTTTCAACGGGCATCAGAGGCGGCATTCATCAACAACAAAGGCTTATGTGGTGAAGTAAAATTTTTACCTCTGTGCAATCCATCTCCTCGTCATAAGAAAGAAGACAAGAAATTTGTTTTGGTTATTGTTGTTTCTCTCTTGGCAGCACTGCTACTTGTGTTTATACCTGTTGCTATCTTCTTCCTATGCAATAGGAGGGGACAAGAAAAAGGCGAAAGCGCTTCAAACAGGGAAGATATTTTTTCATTACTGAATTTTGATGGGAAGATTGTCTATGGAGACATCATTGACGCCACAGAAGATTTCAACAGCAGCTACTGTATCGGGGTAGGAGCAACTGGATGTGTTTACAAAGCAGAGCTAGCAACTGGTCACGTATTAGCAATAAAGAAGCTTTGTCCCCATGAAGAAGAAGAAGTAGAGAGGTTGAAATGTTTCAGGAATGAGATACAAGTGTTAACAGAAATTCGACACCGAAACATCGTGAGATTTCATGGTTTCTGCTCTCACCAACAGCACAAACTTCTGGTGTATAAATATATGGAAAGGGGGAGCTTGGCAAATATGTTGAGCAGTGAAGAAGGAGCAAGGGAGTTAGACTGGGTGAAGAGGATTAATGTGATTAAAGGTGTAGCCCATGCTATGGCTTACCTGCACCATGATTGCATTCCCGCCCATAATCCATCGAGATATATCAAGTAAAAACATTTTACTGGATTCAGAACTTGAGGCTCACGTCGCTGATTTTGGCACTGCTAGATTTTTAAAGCCCACTGATTCATCTAACTTGACGATGCTTGCTGGAACTTATGGATATATGGCTCCAGGTAACTAAACTATCTCTATTCATTTGGGATTTGATACTCAAAATCTATCATTAATAGATTAATTAGAAACCGAAACTTCAATCTCATTCTGAATCATTATTAATTTGTTTCTGTGTTTTGAATGCAGAACTCGCTTACACCATGATTGTGACCGAGAAAAGTGATGTTTATAGCTTTGGCGTATTGGCACTAGAAGTGATAATGGGCAGACATCCAGTGGAGATTATCTCCACCTTGTTGTCATCAACTGCTGATCAAACTATATTGCCAAAGCACATATTAGATCCACGGCTCTCTACTCCCACAACTCAGCAGGTTTCAGACCAATTGGATTCGATTGTGAAGCTAGCATTTGCATGCTTACATGCTAATCCGCAATCCAGACCAACCATGCTGAATATGTCTCAGGAACCATGTTTCCGTCCATGATATTCAAGGATGTAGTTAGTAATAAACTAATAAAGATATGTTTTGTTTTTGGAAAATGGAAAGCCAATGGTTTATGATTAGGATTTTATAGGTATATTTTCGTACTATATTTATGCTTTCCATTTAAGTCCACTGATATGTTGTCATGAAATGGGATCACCTTTGCCATTCTCAATATAAAAAGGTCTCATTGAAGTGTTTCTTACGGTCTCCATTAAAAAAAAAAAAAATTGGAAAATTAATGGACTTGGCGATTATACAATTCAATGGTCTTTACTACCAAAAAAAAAAGTCTTTACCCCATAAACTGAAGTTGCTTGCCGTAAGTCTACTGATATCTTTAGGGACATGGTTTTCAAAACCGAACCAGACCGGATGGTCGGACCAGAAAACCTAGGAACCGGTCATTCTGTTTTTCCCAAATTCGCTTTTTTTCTCAAAAACCGTTGATTTTTATCAGCCAACCGCTGAACCGGCTGGTTAATCGTTCAAACAGTTTTGACCATTTTTCAATTTTTTTAAAAATTTTTTTATTTTTTCGTCAGAATGGTCAGACCATTCAAATCGGTAACCAGACCCGTGACAAGTTCGGTCACTGAGTCGGTTTTAAAAACCATGTTTAGGGATACTTAAAACGATCTGTCCAGGCTGCTCAAATCGAACTCGCTTTTTTCATCCAAGCCTGAGGGTGCCTATGACATTCTCATAAAAAATAATAAATGAAATTTAAATTAAACAAATTACTTTTATAATTAACAAACATTTATTAATTTAAATTAATTGTATATTTTCATTCAAAACATTTTAAATGGTGCATGAATGGATTTTAAGTTATAATTTTTATTTATAACAAAATTTAATAGTTAATATGAGATTTAATTAAAAATCAAATAGTATTTAAAAGATTATATAGTTAATGGTTAATTTTTATTAAATTTAATATTTTGAATGGAATTTAAAAAGATTTCGAATTAATCAGGATTATATCAAATTATTCCTAGTAATTTAATTTCATATAATAATTCTACTTTATTTTAATAAATATATTTTATTAACTCATAATAATATTGATTATTTTAAATTTTAAGTTTTCAAAAGTATTTAAAAGCATAAATACCATTTTTTAATGGAATTTCATTTAAAATTTAAAATATTTAATGTTTAAGTTAACTTTTTATTATAACTACAAAATATAATTAATTATTCTTAATTTTCTAAAAATAATAATCCGCTTTATATGGAATTTATTTTTATTATTAAATTATAACTTTTAATCATAAATTATATTTAGTTGGAATTTTTATTGTATTGATTTTTGAATTATAACTAAATTGAATTTAATATTTTTAGTGATAATTTAATATTAATTAATAATTATTACAAATGAAATTTAAAACTTATAATTTTATTGTGCTGACATTTATACTATTCTCGCACTTAAATCCTGCTAATTAGGGAATTGGATGTATATCCTTATGTGTTTCTATATATTATGTAATGCAATTTAAAAAGATTCAGTGGAGAGATGAAGTTTTGCCCTTAAAGCTCGCTCCTTTGGTATTTACTGTGCTATGGATGTACAGATTCACACTTTTATGAGAACTTATATTCTCACTCCATGGTCATGATTGTAAGTGGATTAAGCCCCCAGTGAGTCTTGTCAAAATTAACTTTGATGGAGCTATATACGCTTCTCACTCAGTGTCAGTGGTAGGAATTATAATCCAATATCACAATGGCTCTATGGTTTGTGCTTGTGCTATATTACATTTTCTCGTACCTGAGCACGAGTGACTGGCCTATATTACATCAAAACCCAAACCCAAGGAGAAAATTGGATATCAGAAAAACTCACAGCAATCAATTGATATCATAAAAGAGATGAACAATGCAATCAATCAGGTGGTATTAATCAAATTTCATGGAAGTATTTTAATTGGTCAAAGCTCCTTTGGTACCATGTATTTCATGTATCATAGATTTTCATGGAAAAAATTATGGCATATCCTATCCCACCTTACAAATTTCTACTTATTCTTTACTAGTTTTATTTTGTAAATAGAAAGTTTCTATCACCATGCTCCTTGCTCAGAATGGCAGCGTTGCCGGCCATGTCAATCAATTGACCTGATTGAACAATTGAACCTAATTAGTTTCGAGAGGACCCGGTTGAACTACGGTGTTCCCAACCATATCAATCAATTGACCCGACTGAAGAACCTAATTGATTTGATTTGTTAACAACGTTGAAAATTAGAAATGAAAATGGTTAGAAACATCGAGGCAATTGGTTATGATCGAGCTTTGAATTAACCATTCTGGGTGAAGAAATCAAGAACGATGCATCCAGGAAGGTTATTCAATTGACCCTATTGAACCTAATTTGTCAAAGACAACGTTGGAACATGGACCATGGAAATGAAAGTGATTAGAAAGAAATCTAGGTAATAGGTTATATGGGCATTAGGGGCGAAATAACTAGAAACACGAAGCACAACCCCGTTACCGAAAACAAAGCCAAAACCTAGCCATGACCTCATCACAAAAATACTCTTCCCTAGTTGTCTCCATTGTTTGGGCTCTTTTGGTTGTTTGGAAATCCGAAGCTGGAATACAGTACTCAGAAAGTCAGGCTCTCCTTCAATGGAAAACCAGTCTCCGAAGTCAAGATTCACTCGGGACGTGGAATATGACCGCCCCCCATCCCAACACCACCGCCGATTCAAGCCCATGCGACTGGTTCGGAATAACTTGCAATGCCGCCGGGAGCGTAACCCAGCTAAACCTGACAAATGCGAATTTAAGTGGTACGATCACCAACTTTGATTTCTCTTTGCTACCCAACCTTGTTCGTCTTGATCTTAGTTATAACGATCTCCACGGCACCATCCCAGACCAAATTGGCACACTCTCGAAGCTCACCCACCTTGATCTTGCTTGGAATCATCTTTCTGGTGCTCTACCTCTTTCCTTGGCCAATCTCACCATGATTTATTGGCTCTACATCCCTTACAACCTGTTATCTGGTGAACTAGACCCAAGATTGTTCACAAACTGGACAAAACTGACTTTCCTTGAGCTTCGGACGAATGGTCTTACGGGAAGAATCCCTCCCCAGATCGGTAGCCTTTCGAGTCTCCAAGAGCTAGGCCTCTTTGAGAACCAACTTAGCGGTTTTATACCGTCTGAAATTGGAAACTTGAAGAATTTGGTTGCGTTGCGTTTAAGAAGTAACCATCTTATTGGTCATATACCCCCATCTTTGGGCAATTTAAGCAATTTAAGATCTTTATACCTGGATGTCAATCAACTCTCTGGACCAATCCCTACCAACATTGATACATGGAGAAACTTAGTTGAACTACACCTAGTTCAAAACCAACTATCTGGATCAGTACCTCAAGGAATAGGAAACTTCTCATCTTTGGTTCATCTCCATCTTGACGATAACAACCTTTCTGGTGACTTACCGCAACAAGTTTGTCAACATGGATTTTTGAAAACATTCACTGCATCTAGAAACCACTTCACTGGTCCCATCCCAATAAGCCTCAAAAACTGCACACGCTTAATCCGTTTACAACTTGCTCAGAACCAGCTTATTGGAAATATAGACCAAGATCTTGGAGTATATCCAAACCTCCAGTATTTTGACCTCAGCCAAAACAGGTTGCATGGAGCAATCCCACCCAACTGGGGAAGTTTCAAAAATCTACTGCTGCTAAACTTCTCTAGAAATATGATCAGTGGGAGAATACCACCTGAGCTTGGCCGGATAACTCAACTAGGAAAGCTTGATCTCTCTTCAAACCAACTTGTTGGAGAGATACCGAAGCAACTCGGAAGATTCCCTGCTTTATTCTTTCTGAGCTTAAGTGATAACCAACTTTCAGGCCAAATACCGCTTGAAATCGGAGGGCTATCTAACCTGAGATCCCTAGACCTCTCAACAAACAAGTTGATTGGGCAGATCCCAGAGCAACTAGGGGATTGCAGAAACCTAGGTTATTTGAGTTTGAGCAACAATTATTTGAACGAGACTATTCCAGATCAGATTGGAAATCTGGTGTCCCTTCAGTCACTAGATCTTAGTAAAAACTCACTCACAGGGGAGATAACAAGACTGCTGGGAAATCTGGCTAAGTTAGAAGAACAAAACCTATCTCACAATATGTTCAGAGGGTCCATTCCGTCTTCACTCTGTGATACGAAAGCTTTGTTCAGTATTGATTTTTCGTACAATAATTTGGATGGCCCTATTCCTCAATGTGGTATCTTTCGTGTGGTACCAGAGATGGCATTCATCAACAACACAGGGCTATGTCGTCGTTTGAGCTTTTCGTTCGATGACTGCAATCATTCCCCCCATAAGAAAGAAGACAAAAAACTACTTGTCCCGATTATTGTTGCTTCTTTCATGGAAACACTGTTCCTTGTGTTTGTATTTGTTGCTATCTTGTTCCTATACAATAGGAAAAGATGGAGGAGACCAGAGAAAGAAGAAAGCGATTCAAACAAGGAAGACATTTTTTCATTGCTGAATTTTGACGGGAAGGTTGCCTATGAAGAAATCGTTGATGCCACAAATGGCTTCCACTGCGGCTACTTCATTGGGGTAGGAGGAACTGGATGTGTTTACAAGGCAGAGCTACCAACTGGTCATGTATTGGCAATAAAGAAATTTTATCCCCGTGAGGAGGAAGGATTAGAGGACATGAAATGTTTCAGGAATGAGATACAAGTGTTGACAGAAATACAACACCGAAACATTGTGAGATTTCATGGTTTCTGCTCTCATCGACTGCACAAATTTCTGGTGTACGAATATATGGAAAGGGGGAGCTTGCAAAATATGTTAAGCAGCAGAGAGGGTGCAAGGGAGTTAGATTGGGTCAAGAGGATTAACGTCATTAAAGGTGTAGCCAAAGCTTTGGCTTACCTTCATCATGATTGTGTTCCACCCATAATTCATCGAGATATATCAAGCAAAAACGTTTTGTTGGATTCAGAACTTGAGGCTCACGTCGCTGATTTTGGCACTGCAAGATTTTTGAAACCCACTGATTCATCTAATTGGACAATGCTTGTTGGAACTTGTGGATATATGGCTCCAGGTAACTGATTAAACCATCTCTGTTCATTTGGGGTTATATATGCAAAATCATTAACAGATCAGAAACCCAAACTCCGATCTCATTCTGAATCATTATTTATACATCTATATTTTGAATGCAGAGCTCGCTTACACAATAATTGTGACCGAGAAATGTGATGTTTATAGCTTTGGCATTTTGGCGCTAGAAGTGATTATGGGTAGGCATCCAATTGAGATTGCCACCATTTTGTCATCAACTACTGATCAAACTATACTGCCACAGGACATATTGGATCCCCGACTCTCTACCCCTACAACTCAGCAGGTTTCAGACCAACTGGATTCAATTCTGAAGCTTGCATTTACATGCTTACATGCTAACCCGAAATCCCGACCAACCATGCTAAATGTGTCTCGGGAACCATTTTTGTGTCAGTAAGAATATCCGAGAAACTAATATACTAATAAACATGACTTTTTTTTTTGGGGGAAACTGAATAAAGACATGGATTAGAAGTAGATTTTCGCACTATAGTCTTTCTAATTAAGTGTTTCTTAGAGTCTTCAATAAATAAATTGGGAGAATTAATAGACTTGGTGATGATACAATTTGGAAGTAATTTGGTGATGATACAAGTTTTTGGCCTCATTGTTTTAAAAGACTTAAGCCTTGAGGCGTGAGGCTTATGACTTCAAGCAAGGCACAAAGATTTTGATGTGAGATTTAAGCCTTTGTCATAACAAGGCCCCTCAACCCTCAAGACGTGAGGCATAATATATAAAAGAATCATTTCAATAATTATGAGCCAAATAAATAAAAAGAGTAAAAATGAAAAATCAATGGTGAAATCAAGGTCTTTTAGTTTTTCTTAGTTCAATGCAAAAAGGACTAATCAAGTTCTTAGTTTCTTGGATATATCAAGCGATTTTTCTTATTATTCTAAATCAAACATCCCAAGTTTGTTATGTTTTTCATTTCTTTTCCTAATGAATTTGTTTTATTTTTATTGATTTTTTTCATAGATCGAATTAACTAAGTTATTTTCTTCTTATAAACTATTGAATGACCATAAACCTAATACTCACTTGTATGAATGCTGCAATTTTAAATTATATGTAATACTGTAATGGTGGTAAGGGCATTTTTATAATTTTAAACTATTGAATGACCATAAATCTAAACTATTCTTATATGACAATGGCTCTTTTGCCTAGGGGTGAGCATTTGGTTTATTCGATTAAAAATTTAACCAAATAAACCGAATTACAATAAAATCAAAATAATCCAACCAAAATTTTTGTTCATTTTTTGGTTATTTAGGTTAAAAACTGAATTTAATTAATATATATAATATTATATTATAACCTATAATATATATTATTATAATATATATTATGAAATTTGATTTCATTATAATACATTATATGTAATACATTAATATATAAATATATAGCATATTATATATTATATATTATATAATAAATTTTAGCTAATTTGATTTTTCGGTTAATTGAAGTTCTAAATCTGAAAACCGAAACTGAAACCGAAATTTTTGGTTCAATAATTTAGCTTTAACCAAATAATGCTCACCCCTACTTTCCGCCGTCATTTATCTCTTCCGCAATGGTGAAATCCCTCATGCCCATAAAAACGATGCTGCAGTTGAAGATTATTCTTCTAATTCTTTTAAGCCTTCCTCAGCATTATATTTGAATAATAATTTGTAATGATAATATCCCATCTTCGTCAAACATGAGAAAGATAGCAATCTGCAGAGGACAAGCCATGGCTTCCACTTTGAATGCCATTAAAGTATTAACTCTTGAAGCAAAAAAAAAAAAAAAAACTAGTCTATTAACTCTTCCTTGTTTCTAGCTAAATTTTTTTTCTACATCTCCCTCCTTCTAAATTAGAACAATATTTGCTCAACTCAGACAACCCCCTTGGCCTATCCAAAGGCCAACAACCACACCAGTCCCCCTCAAATCACAGAGAAGTTCAACTAAAACAAAACCGATATCTCCCAAATTTTATTGTTTCTTTGCTTTACCTGAATAAAGGAAATATTGGAAATATGTCATAACCAGATTCCTCAAAAAGATAAAATACAATGATGGCGTTTTACATTGAACCATGTATTATAGGTGACTGTTACATTTTGAAAACTGTGATAAAAAAGTGTAAAGTTTTACATGGATAAAATCAATGCAGTTTTTACATGGAGTATGTAAAACTTTATGCTTGATGAGATTTTACATCGATTCACAATGTAAAACTCCACTTCATCCAAATGTCAATAAATCTAAACCAAAGTGGAGTTTTATGTCGATCACAATTACGCATTCCTTTCAAACACTTACAAAAC
The DNA here is from genome assembly GCF_000365185.1 of Nelumbo nucifera. Next base: position 2,535,494 of record NW_010729141.1, read on the forward strand.
CGAACCGATGTGATTTTACATCGGTTCTTGATTTACATTACTTCCAAATGCCACCTAAGGGAGGTTTTTATTAAGATCAAAACCTAGGAAAGATTTATATGATTATGAGAAAATATAGGAGAGGTTTTTATATTTTACCCAGAAGGGAAGGCTTGACATAATTTTAAGGAAAATTTTCAGTTTAGTACCCTAAAGTTAGTACCTAAACTTTAAAACATGTCATTTCGTATCCAAATTTTCAAAAACTATTAAATCGAGAAAAAAACAAAACAAGAGAAAAAAAAAATCAAACCCAGTGTTACTAATAAAGTAGATTAAACCAATGGACGTGTAGATGAAGAATCATTCTCTTTGAACTTTTGAGAGTTGGGAAATCACCAAAAGAGTTGCTTCGGTGTAGGGTTTTCCTTGGAGATGGAAAATCACAAATGAAGTTCTGTTCTGTTTTGATTTGAATCCTGTACAAGTAAATCTCTTGGGAAAAACCAACGGGTTTACCTATAAGTGGTCCTCCCTTCTTAATCCTAATTAGCTTATTAATTGACTTGGACCAATAAAAAATCGTGAAAAATCGTGGGAGGACGAATTCGTCCTTCCTGGAATGAACCAAGAAAAATATCTAGGAATGCCTCTATTTATCACAAAAAATAAAAAGTTGGTTTATGGGGATGTGATCGAAAGAGTACGATCCAAACTGAGTGACTAGAAAGCTAACTGGTTGTCACAATTCACAAATGGGTCGCACAGTTTTGCTTAGCAGTGTTCTCTCTTCCTTGCCATATCCTATGTGATGTCGGTTAATGGTGGGTGTGTGCAGAAGTGGAAAAGTTAATGAAAAACTTTTTTAATAATGGGAAACATGGGTATGGAAGTGACATGGTGCGGAATTGTACGTGTTCTCCTATCTTAAGTATGGAGGGAGTTTAGGGATCAGGAGAATGAAGTATATGAATTGTGTAAGGTTGGATGGCGGATTTTGACTGAGAATGCGGACTGGGTTCGATTACTTAAACAGAAATATTTCAAGCCCTGTAATTTCTGGGAAGCTAATGCATTAAGCAGTGCTTCGTGGTTCTGGAAGGGAGTGTATAAGATTCGACGCTATTAAAACTGGGATGTTGCTGGATCGGATTAGGTGGCTCAGGTTTTGGAAGTTGCCGCTATACTCTCGCACCCAGCTTTTTCTTTGGAAGATTTTTCATGGTTTCGTTTTTACAAAAATGGTGGGGCGATAGTATTGACAGAAGCTGTGGGCTATGTGGCAATGCATTGGACACATTGAATCATTTATCCAACAGAGTGGAGGGGGGCTCGTAGAGTATCCTGCAGCTGGAGACTACAATAAATTCTATATATTTGATGGGGCCTTTAAACATGGTAAAGGTGCTGCAGCATGTGTGGGGTTGTGGGGGTGGATGCATGGCAGATTCCAGTGTGCAAAATCTGTGTCAGTGGAGGCTGCTGATGCTGAAACTTGTGAGATAATGGGTTTGTTATAGGCCATCGAGTTGCCAAGTGGTGATATCGTCCATGACTGTTGAGGCCAGGGAAGCACCATGGCGGTGAAGGAATGAGGAATCTGTTGATAGATGCCTAGCACATGGTTCACTTCGTATATTCCCCGGATCCTTAATGTCTTAGCTCATAAGTTAGCTACTTTGTCACTGCATTTCAATTTGTATGGAGACTGGGTGGAACACCCTCTAGCTTTGTATTTCTTTTATCCTACTTAATTAATGAAATTTTACTCGCAGTGAAATAAAAATGGATTCAGATTAAATTTAAATCTAAACCGATATTTCAGATCATATTCGATTTGATTTGAATGCTGCTAATTTAATCCAAAACCAACCCGATTACAACAGCTCTACTAGAAAGGTCCAAGGGTCTCCTTTGCCAAAATCTTGAACCAAATGACACATCTCAAACTCCAAGACTAGGATAGTGATGCACAACTTGAAAAAACAGGGTTGGAGTCTCATATTTAACTACCTTAGTGTGAGAATGACCCAATCCAACCCGGAAAAAATTGGGTCGGGTTAGGTTGGGTCATGGGTTAACCTGCCAACCCGATTGTCAGGTCTAATTGAGATTATTTATGTATTGTTAGAAATTTCTGAATCTTTACTATTTAGTCTTTACACTTTATCATTTATTCTTTGAATTGTTGAATTCTCCAAGTTTTTTATTTTATTTTTAGAATTTTAAGGTTAATTCCTTTAATTTTGGCATTTTTTCTGTATTTTTTTTTTAATTTTCAATTATTTTTAGGAATGACCTGAATTGACCACCCATGGGTCAACTCTAACCCAAACAATTAGGGTTAGGGTCTAGCATTTGCCAACCCAACCTGAAAGATAATCCGACCCAAAACCAACCTAAATTGTCTTGATTGCAGGGATTCCTTAAATTTTATTTTTTAAAAAATAATGTTAATTAAAATCCACCCTGTTGCCATGTTTTTGCCAAATGGACGTAGGCATTCTTCCAAGGAAATCTTGGACCTCTTGATATACATTTAGGAGGCATTCTTGTTTTAAATTTTGAGAGGGGGAAAGTTGGTCAATGAGATTTTGGTTCCCATTGACCAAGAATCTCATGGTTCCTTTTTCAGAATTATGTGGGGATTAGGGAAAGTTTATTTTCCTGGGTATTCCATCTCCTAGGTGGGTAAATAATAAATTTCCCACCTGAAGAAATTGCCAATAGTGAATGGACAAAAATGCCCCTTTTAATAATGAATTTTTATGACTAAAATAATCATTACCTTATTTACTTGAAAAATAAAAGAACATGGATAAATGTACCTACCCGGGTCAGTGTTTTCCAAGAAAAACTTACCCAGATAAGTAACTTGCGAAAAGCAGACGGGCGTTAGTACATTTTCCCACTGAATCTGTTCTGTAATGGATGCATAAATAGGCAGATAATAGACAACAGAAGATATTCAATACTCCATAAAGGTCTCGCAAGCCCAATTATTATACATAACCATGCATGACGTGGAAAAATACCGATGCTTCAAACACAGGTCAAGAATAACTTATTTTCTGCAGAATGGAAAATTCAATTACAATGCAAGATAACCAGCTCCACAGCAACATTAGTTAGCCCTGAAATAAGATCAATACAATCTGCTCTATTTTTAAGTCATTAATTTTAAATGAGAAAACGTGTACATAAAACTTAAATCCATTTTCCACTACATGTACATTCAGAAAGGAGTGGAAACTGCAAAATGATTGCTCTTCCATACATCAGATCAATCCAAATCCAACTGCAACTTGTGCAGCGAAAGGACCTCTAACTGTTGCCCGATTGACTAGCTGCTGTCAAATCTGATAAATATGTTCGCGTAGCTGCATATCTTCTTTTATGTCTTTTGTATATACACACATACACTGGATGAGTAGAGTCACCGGCTGGTTGTAATTTCGCTTCTTTGTTTTCTTTACACCTGCTCGTTGTTTCCTTTGAGAATATTGTACTTGCAGAGAGGGCATGTGGCATTAATTTTGAGCCACTTCACAATGCATGCAGCATGGAAATGATGGTTGCAGGGAAGGGAATGGAGCTCCACCCCATCTTCATACGATCCTAGGCAGATACAGCATTCCTACAAAAGAAAATCGAAGGTGGATGAGAGAATTGCGTACTCTCAAGGTGAAAAAGAACGAAAGAAAGATTATTTGTCAAACCATCAACTTTAACCCTAATTAGAATATGATGGGTACCTCAACTTCCTCAATGTTGAGATAGACCAATGCTGTATTTCACTGTTAATTAGGGTTTGAAGGGATAGAGCCACTATGAATTGCCAATGAGGTAATGGCAATGGCAATGGGGTGGGGTGGGATCAGGCTTTGCCTGCCCCATACCCGACCCCAAATTCAAATTCCCTGCTCCGAACCACGGTGGGGCTAAAAATCTTAACCCCATCCCCATTCCTGCAGGGAATGGGGATCCCTGACTTTGCCCCACCCCACCCCGTCATTCTTACTTGTATACTAATTAATTTCTTTTTTTTATTTTTTTAAAACCTACCTAGAACTATTTTATATAATATAATATAATATAATATAATATAATATAATATAATATAATATATAATATTATAACATGATATAATATAATATATATTAGCATATATTAATAATTAAATATACACACATATATTATGTTTTATAATATAGTTGGGGTGAGGTGGGGTGGTTAAATACCACCCCCACCCCGAACCCCAATCAGTGGTCAAAAAACCTGCCCCGATCAGGGCGGGGCCCACAGGGACGGGTGAAATTGCCATCTCTATATAGACCGGTGAACATGGTGGTTCCAGTTGACCTCCAAAGTTCCGAGGAAGGTGGCAATTCTAGGAGGAGAAAACAAAAAGTAGGAAGGTGAATCAGTGGTGAGTTCACACCGCCAGAGAGAGAGAATCTAGCAAAGGGGAAGAGAGGAGAATTCATGTCTTTAGGTGAGAGGCGTATCTGGAGCCCCATTTGAACATCGGTCTCCTATTTACATTTTCCTTTTCCTTTTCAAACTAATGAACTTTCTATAATTCCTTGGGAACTATTCTGTAAATTGGGTTAGACTAGGCCAGGTCAGTTCAGGTTTGAGTTGGATTGAACCGGGTCCATAGCCTTTTACAACCGGACAGTCTTATCATTGATTTCACCCAGTGGATAAGAATTCAATTGAGAGCTTGAAAGGACTTCTAATGGGGATAATGCTGGCTGCCATGTCATTTTTATTCCATCCACTTCACTTGGAAAAGTTTCTAATTATTGAAACATACACTTGACTGTGATGTCTTAAAGCTCAAGATAGGAAAAAAGGAAATTACCCAATGTTGGTCCCAGCTATCTCAAGATCTAGTACAAAAATCCAATGTCTTCAATCTGGTATCAGGACCATGTCCAATCTTTGTAAGGATGAAAGTGGCAGGTGGAGAAATAGACCTAGTTTCTAATGCTCTTTAATGTACTTCATTTGAGTACTGCATTTATGGATATTCCAGGTTTATGTATATTAAGAGAATTAGGATGATCTCAGTTTAAAACACATCATTAAAACATTTACCTAGGAGAGGACCAAATGGGAAAAAGGTCCTGTTAGTAGGAGTGTAAAGCATAAAACCACCAATGAGTTATTTACACTTTTTTGGTTTTTTACTGTATCGGAACAATAAACTATATAATCATATAGTTATCTATTTCTAAATTTTACACAGAAAAGGGATAAGGTGTGTAGACAATAAGCTTGTTAATGTTTTATTTCTGGTACTGATTGGTAGTTTGATATTTTTATCTTCTTTTATTGAGCATATAAGCCTCTTAGCAAGGTTAGTTGGGTCTTTTTCTTCTTCCTTTTTTTCTTTTTGTGTGTGAGGACTGTGGGGTGGGGTGATGAGTTGGACCAGCAAAGAGCTGTGAAGGTAATAGGAAGACCAACTGCATCCAAAGAGAGAAGTAAACCAATCCCAAAGAAAGCTAATAAATGGGCAAGAGATAAGAAGATGAATTGCAGTCTCACCATTCAACTTGCAACGAACACAGCAGTTGAGAGACAATCACCAATTTGGTCTCTTCCTTTGAAGGTATTAATGCTCCCATGAAACACTTCCCAACAGAAGGCACTAATTTTAGGGGGAATGGGAGAACACCAAATTTCCTTGACCGTGAAGGAAGAGGAAGAAGAGGTGGCAACCAGAGAATGAAAGGACTTGCAAGAAAACTCCCCATCAGAATTAGGACCCCATACTCTAGAATCTGAGACACCACACAAGAAAACTGAATTCAGCAAGCTCAAAAGATCAGTCATCATAGAAAGTTTAGATTCTCTAAGGTTCCTAATGAAGCCAAAATTCCAATTCAATCCTGCAGAGAAGTGATGCTGAGTAAGGAAGTCAGAAATGGGCCTACCCTTAAACCTGGAAATATCAAAAAGAGAAGGGAATTTAATACCCAAAGGGGTATCCCCAATCCACACATCCTCCCAAAATCTGATTTTTTTACCAGAGGCCAAATCATACCTGATATGATGTAAGAAGGTAGGATGAAAATCATGGATTGCCTTCCAGCATCCCATCCATTGCTTGATATGCTATGAATACTCGCCACAACCTTGTGCCATAGCTTCTCATATTCATTAGGAAACCTCCATAACCATTAGCTGAGTAAAGCCCGATTCTTCATCTTAACATTACCAGTTCCCAACCCACCTTCTGTTTTCAATTTCACCACTTTTTTCCCATTTGACCAAGTGGTCTTTCTTTCCCCCAGCTCCCAGAGAAAATCCCTCATGAGTTTTTCAATTTTCCTCACTACCTCCTGTGGCATCCTAAACACTAACATGTAGTACACTGAAAGGTTTGCTAAGGTAGACTTAATAAGGGTTAACCTCCCTCCTCTTCCACCCAGCTAATCTCTTCTCAACCATTTCCACCACTGGGGCCCAAAAGCTAGCTGATCTAGGGTTATCTCCTAGAGGTAAGCCTAAGCATTTCATAGGCCACTCACCTTTCTCACAACCTAAGGAGTCTGCCAAGCTCCTCAAAAGGCCAAAACAGGAATAAGAATGGACTATTTAAGTGACATTTATTGTTTTTTATAATTCAGGTGACCAATAGGCTACGCATTCAGAAATCTGGGTTTGCCTTTTCTCTCTTTTTGGTTGCAGATGGACTCCCCCTTCAAGTGTGCAGGGCTTATTTAGTACTACAGCAGTGAGGGGTTTAAAAAAGAGAGGTAAACTCTTGTGGAGATGTGCTAGAGCAGCTGTTTGCTGGAGTGTATGGGAGGAAAGAAAAAAAAGAAAACTTTTCATGAGAAAAAAAAAAAAAAAAAAAAAAAAAAAGCAGGGAAGCCATCATTGAGTTAATATATGTCAGGGTGGTTCATTGGGTCAAGTCTATGAAGATATTTGAAGGCTGTTCAGCAAGAGACATCATTCGAAAGTGGAAAGAAGTGGCTAGGTCTGCTCCCTTGACTTCCTCTCCCAATCCAATTTGGACCCCACCAGCTTCGGGATACACTAAATTAAACTTTGATGGTAGCAGTGAAGGAAACCCAGGTCCTTTAGGTATAGGTGGAGTGTTCCGGGATGAAGACGGTCGAATTATTGCCATGTTCTCAGCAGCTATAGGCTGGAGGGATTCTTTGAGAGCTGAAATTTTGGCAGCATTGGAAGGGATCAAGAGAGCGAAGCAGTTGAACATCAGAAACTTGGTGGAAGGAGATTCAAGGCTGGCAGTTAACTGGTTGCAGGAGAAGAGTCTAGTTTGTGGAAGTTCTCAAATGAAACAAAGAAAATTAACCAGATTACTCGAAACATGCAAATTCAGGTTCAATGGACCAAGAGGTGTGTCAATTCTGTGGCAGATTTTTTGGCCAAACAAGGGGTGGGAAGAGCAAATCTTTTTTTGGCTGTGTTGTAATATGATCCTTATTGCTAGGGAGGGTTAAATGTTTTTACCTCTCCCTTGATACTGTATCTTTCTTTAACATTTTTAATAAAAGTTACTGTTATTGATAAAAAAAAGGCTACACATTCAGAGATTTCAAAACAGAACAAGGGAAGAGATGTTGGCAATCCTCTGAACTGCCCGGTTGAAAGTTGAAACATACCAACTGTCACTCAGACTCTAAGAGATAAAACATTTTCACAGTTCTAATAATTATTAAAAGAAATCTTCTTGGTGTTTTGGAAATGGAGAATAGTTTTTGTCAGAATTACAAAGTTTAAAATTTGCAATGTGAGATGAACTGGAATTCTAGTAGATGGAGACTGCCCAGTTGTCATAAACTCGCTGAAATGTGGAGCTTAGTTTCCTTCAGCCTTATGGTTTCTAGTTAGATATGCAAAATACTGAGAATACTTGCCGTATTGCTCATTAAGTTGGGATAGATTAATGTAAGAAGAGGAGAGCAGTCAGATTCATGTTGTTCCTGTTTGTAAGATAACATGTTATATAGTTGGGGCTCACCTTTTTTAATGAATCTATGATTACTGTTTCTTATCATTAGAAAAAATAGAAATCTTTCTTTTATCAGTAACTTAAATTTTATTTCTTCATATAAAGAATAAAGAATTGGTTACAAGCAAGGATTAAAATATTGACATGATACACCCGATACAGGGCGTATCGTATCGATATCGGACCGAACCAATACGGACTACGTTACTACTGGAAATGTATCCTGTCAGTCATGTGTATCGGTCTGATACGCCACCGTATCAGCGCATATAGTATAGTATCGGCCGATACAGTCCTATACGCACCGATATAGAAGCATATTAAACCTGAATTCAACAACAAAGGTGATTCACTATTAAAAATTCAAACTAGTGTATTTGAACCGAGGTCATCCAGTGCGGCAGTGCCCAAGAGAGCATGCAACTTTAACCACTAAGCCATCTTTTATTTCATGTAAATAAATTAACAGTTATTAACATTAAAGTCTACATGCAATCTAAACAAGCAACATACACTTATATTCAACAACTCCAACTACAAATTAAAAAAAAATATATTTAAAACTAGTATTTTATAAATCGATGGAATAAATCATTTATCAAATCACATATATATATATATCAAAAAATAATTTTTAATTTCAAAAAATTTATACAAATAAAAATTATTAATAATAAAAATTATTTTAATACTTAAAATTTATAAATTTGCACATGATTTGTATCTTAAAATTTTTATAAATTATTAATTAATATTTTAATTTGCATTAAATAACATTGTATTTATTATTTACAAAAATAAAAATATTGTTTATAAAATATTTCAGAATACAATATAAATTGAATATATCAAATCCACTAATCTACATTTATATAGAAAAATAATTTTTTTTATTTTAGTAATTAAAATTTATGAATTTTCATACGATATGCATCTTCAAAATTTTAATAGGTTTGATATATTTTAAGTTAAGATTATTTGTTTTTATAAATTATTAATTGATATTTCAATTTACATTTATAATAACATATTTACTGTTTACAAAAACGAAAATATTGTTTACCAAACATTTGAGAATTAATTTTTTTTAGTTGATTTTTTGTTAATGTTAAAAATTGAAAATAGTAAAATAAAAAAAAATGATATAATAATTCAAATGTAATAGTTGCATATATTTTGTGCCTTGGACTTTAATAGAAATGAAATAATAATGGCTTTGTACATGTATTGATTTGTAAAAATCCATATAGTTTGTGTCTTGGACTCTTGATTGATGCATTATCAATAAAATTGTATAATATTTATGCATCTTGCTATATTAATTGTAATATATTTCTTCATACATACCATTAAAATATACAATTTCTATGTATTTATACATTATTTATAGTTATTTTGATATTAAACTTATTGTTAACAATATATTTATGGAATCTGTATACATTTTTCCATCGTATCCAAGTGTTTCCATATTTTTCGTGTGTATCCATGTGTTTTCCAAGTGTATCTGTATCCGTATCAATATCCAAGTTATCCAATACGATACCCAATACTAATACTTTAATCCTTGATGCTAAGCATCCCATAGTTAGGCAAACACCTTCTCTTCCCTCTTTTTCTTGCTTTTTCTTACAAAGCTACCTTGCATAACATTTTAATCCCCTATTACACCCCAAAATAGTTGTTTCCTTTTTAACATTTTCTTTAGCATCCATTAGCAATAGCATTATCTGTATGGGTGATCATTCTTGGCCTGGCCCAAAAACCCGGCCCACAAATTTATGGGCCCATGTGTAGGTTTTTGTGTGCAGGCCCGACCTGTAATACAATATTTTATATAATACACATAATATTTTTTAATTATAATATAGTATATAATGTATTATTTTAGTAAATTCAACTTAATATCTTATATATTCTATCTATATTATATGTTTTATATGTGACATATATATATATGCAAAAGTATGTTTTATTTTATATTAAATGCTTTAAATAAAATATAAAACTTTTAACACATAAATAAATATTTATGTTCAACACATGTGCCAACATGAATCAACTCAAGTATGAGAACTGTCCTCCTAGGCATGGCTTTATATAGATGAAGGGCTTGCCTTCATTCTCATTCGTAAGCAATGTGGGACTTGGGAAGACACTCAATGTATTGGTAACACCCACTATTGAATGTTGTTCCAAGTCCCACATTGCTCAAGAATGGAAATGAAGGCCTTGCCTTCACCTATAAAATGATAGATTGGCCAAGCCAAACTAAGCATAGGAATTAAATGAGGCCCATGCCTTATATTTTGTGCCATAGGCCCAATGCCTAGCCAAACCCAGCCTAGCTTGGCCTTGTGCAATATTTTTTCCATGTATTACATGCAATGTTATTTAATTTAAAAAATTCTAAATAATTAAATTTTTATCATTAAATGCCATGGGCCAAACGTCATTAGGCCCAGAAAGCACACAAGCCCGCCTCGGGCCTGGGCCTAGGCTGAACCCCTAGAAATTGGTGCTTAACCCGGTCTAGCCCAGCCCATGATCAACCTAATTATCTGACCTAGTGTGTATATATATATATTGAAGGGCTACACGACAGGAGGTAGCCCATCCCCCAACCTATATATGCATATATGGTATTTATAATATTTTACCAAATATATGTGGCATGTATATATAGTATTATATATTAAAATATACACAACAATTTTTTAAATACATTTTTCTGTAATTATGAATATAAAGTTTAATTAAAATTTTAATTTTAATTCACACTCCCATTTTGTAGCCATACCAGATCAGTTTTGTATCTCCTTCCACTATCAGATTCTCAAGATTTTGAGACTTTGCCATCCTTAATCCTTGAAACGAAGCTATTAGTTCCATTCTAGTTTAGTTCACTTTCCCAATTGGACTAGAAAATAAGGCTAGAATTACTCCTCTCATGGTTCAAAATACCGATACTCTCAATATGCAAAATTCGCATACTGATACCTGAAAAGCAATATGTATTGTACAATACAAACTGATACATTGTGATATTTTGAACCTTGACCCCTCTATTATTTCTCAAAAACATCCAATTACAAAACTTCAAGAGCAACACTGGCTGCTCCATGGAAAGCCATTGGTTTGCTTCCCTTGTAATTGAGATTTATAAAGATAAGATGTTTGCTCAGGAAATGAGGTAAAATTTTTGGAAGACTTGTGGTGGAAGCAAAATCCATTGAAGGATTAATTCCCTTCACTCTATACAATCACATCATTCAAAAAAAAGATGTCTCTCATTTTGTATCCAGTCCCCACCCCCCAAGGTTGTGTTGGAATCTACGTTTCAAAAGAGGTTTTAGGGATTTTGAAGTTCCTGCTGCTTTATCTCTGACAAACTCTTCAGTGGGAGATTTTCTTGGCCACTACAAACCAGATGGAAGGATTAAGACCACAACCCTATGTCCCTGCCCACTGGGAATTTTTCCATGAAAAAGTTTTTTCAACAATGAAACATTATAAAACAAACAAGTCATCTAATCAAAAACATTGTTTTTATTAGTGTCCTCTAAGATTTCTATTTGATCATTTTGACTTTTTTAAATAATTTTAGTCATGCCAATACAGGATCATAGGTGGACCCTTAGCATAACACTGTCCTTTCATGGAATAGGGTGATTGGGTCACCTTGTAAGCTCTTCTTTTAGTTTGCTATTTTATCTTTTTGAGGAAAGTTTGTCTATACAGGGCTCTTTTGTTTATTGAATACTTGTACAACTCTTGGAGATGTTCATCCATCTTGTTCTCTCTTTCTTGTCCTAATAAAATTCTCCTTCTTTGTCAAAATAAATAAATGAATAATTACCGCATCTTCAGGTAATATAACACGTTCATCTGCCAAGTATCCAACAGTTGTTGCTATAGGAACCATTGATCCTGCTCCTGCACTAAGCTTTTCTTCATTGCTACAAATTTGATATCTATACCTTGGAAGGATGCTGAGATCTGCTTCTGATGCACCTTCCTGCATATTCATTGCCAGAATGTCAAGGAAAAGTGAAGTCAGTGGAAGGCACCTAATATGTTAAAAATTATGTCTGTAATATGGATTATCGTTGTTTTGGTCATACCTGGCCTGCCACAGCATAAAGAATTGCAATAATACAAGGCATGCAGCAGCAGAGAGCAATCCCAATCAAACATGCCAAAGCAACACAAAAGATGGCAAAGAACACATCAAATGCCAGAAATACCACAGCCAACCTGCAAAAATTCAATATGAGATATATCCAGACACTATTTTTGGACTGATGCATGTCTCAACTCTCAAGTTGAAAGATGAATAAAACATAATATTCTACCAGACACACAGAAGTTGTTAAGACCCTGCTTCTTGATTTCGATGAGCTGGTTCGAGGGAGCTCGCCCTCCTTAAACGGACGAAGGTAGAAGACGAGAGGTAGAAGGGAGAGGACGAGAGAGAGAGAGAGAGAGAGAGAGAGAGAGAGAGAGAAAGAGAGAGAGAAGAGAGAGCGACAGAAGATAATTGAAAATATGATTCACTGCCTTTCATGCAATACGTATTGGCCTTTATAGTGCATGGTCGTACAACCCATAACAACCTCTGAGCGCACATGACTCTACTCAATATGTGGGCGACGTGTGTACACAAATGTAATTGGTGGAGTAACCTGCATGAGGTTCTGGACTCCCGAGTGGGCCTGACGTGCTTCGTCTGGGATCTCCTTCTTACTGGGCTTATCAATCCCGCCATCTTCAAGAACGACCTTGTCCTCAAGGTCAAGTGTAGGGAACTGCTTCTGAAGCTGAGTGTAGTCCTCCCACGTGGCATCCTCATGAGGCAAGCCACACCATACTATCAGGGCCTGTTTGACCACCTTCCTTCCCCTGTGAACCCAGCGTAAGTCCTTGATCATCATGGGCTCAAATATTACCTCCCCTGACTTGGTGAAAGGTGGGAGTGGGACTGATAGTACCGGTAGGGGACACACAGGACTTAACGAGGCTGACATGGAATATGGGATGCAGTTGGCGTTCAGCTGGTAGGCAGAGACGGTAATGCTACAGGCCCGACTCGCTCTTCCACTTGAAATGGACCGAAGAATCGAGGGGATAGCTTCTGAGACACCCTCCTTGCCACTGAGTTCTGCCGATACAGCTGGAGCCGAAGATAGACCCAATCCCCCACAGAGAACTCCAGTTCTCGGTGCTTCTTGTCATAGGCCAACATCATTCGCTTCTGGGCTTGCTGAAGATGGAACTTGAGGAGCTTCAGCGTAGTGTCTCTTGCCTGCAGCTGTGTGTCCACCTCAGCTACCAGTGACATGCCCTGTTCATAAGGCAGTATGGAGGGAGGATAATAACCGTATAGCACCTTACAGGGGATGGTCCCAGCTGACACCTGAAAGGTTGTGTTATACCAGTATTCAGCCCAGGGCAGCCACTATGCCCACTGCTTGGGCCTATCGCCCACAAAACATCTCAGATAAGTCTCCAAACATCGGTTGATGACCTCCGATTGCCCGTCCGTCTGAGGGTGGTAGCTAGTGGAATGCAACATCTGAACCCCTTGAGCTATGAAGTATGCCTTCCAGAAAGCACTCGTGAAAAGTGGATCCTGGTCCATCAAGATGGACTGTGGTGTCCCATGAAGCTTGGCCACCTCCCAGATGTAAGCCTGGGCCACCGTGGCTTCTGTATAGGGTCGTGAGAGGCTTAGAAAGTGTGCATACTTACTCAGCCGGTATACCACCACCAAAACTACGGATTCCCCCTGGGATGTGGGTAACCCAGTTATGAAGTCCATGGTTACTTCTTCCCAAACTTGCTCGGGTATTGGCAGTGGTTGCAGCAATCCGGCTGGGTTCTGGGTGCTGTATTTCTGTTGTTGACACACAGTGCATCGGGCCACAAACTTCTGAACCATCCGCTTCATTCCCTTCCAGTAATAATAGGCTGCTAAATGTTTATAGGTCCACAGAACTCCAGAGTGTCATCCCTGAGCTGAGTTATGGAATAGCCGAAGTAGTTCCTGATGGTATTTGGACTCACCTGGCACCACCATTCTTCCCTTGTAGTAGAGAAGCCCATTCTGAAGTGTAAATCCAAGAGCCTGGGCCGCATCCTCCAGGACTCGGGCCCGTATTTGGGTTAATTGGGGATCATCCTGGGCTTCCTATTTCAGTTGTGATGACAATGGGTAGCTCAGTCGAGACAGGCCCAATAAGCACAAACTTTCAGCTCTGGAGAGGGTGTCCGCTACTGCATTAGAGGGTCCGGGCTTGAAATCGATAGCAAAGTCATACCCCATCAGCTTGTAGGCCCATTTATGCTGGTCAGGGCCCAAAACTCGCTGCTCCAACAAGTGCTTGATACTGCAGTGGTCAGTCCTGACAATGAACCGTCGGCCCAGAAGATAAGCTCTCCATTTTTGGACTGCTAGGGCGATAGCCATGAGCTCCTTCTCGTAGGTGGATATGGCTTGGGCCTGTAGAGAGAGAGCCTTGCTGAAGTAGGCCAAGGGCTGGCCCTGCTGCATCAGAACTGCACCAATTCTGGTACCCAAAGCGTCGGCCTCTACTATAAACTCCAGCTCAAAGTTAGGAAGGGCTAATGTAGGTGGTGAGGTGACCGCTTCCTTCAGTGCCTGAAAGGCTTCTTCTACCTTCTGATCCCATTCAAATGAATGCTTTTTCAGCAGTCGTGTGAGAGGTGCTGCAAGAATTCCATATCCCCTAATAAACCTCCGGTAGTAACCTGTCAACCCAAGGAACCCCCTCAGAGCTTTTGGGGAGTTGGGCCGGGCCCAGGAGATCATGCATTCAATCTTTTCAGGGTCTATGCGTACCTGTCCTCCAGAAATGATGTGGCCTAAGTAACTGATTTGGGTACGCCCAAATGAACATTTTGAGGGCTTGGCGAACAGTTGATGCTGCCGTAGTAAATTTAATACACATTGCAAGTGTTCCAAATGAGAAGCCCAGCTGGAACTATAAACTAGTATATCATCAAAGAACACCAGAACAAAGAGACACAGGTAAGGTTTAAAAATTCTGTTCATGATCTTCTGGAATGAAGAAGGAGCATTGGTCAGCCCAAAAGGCATCACAAGGAACTCAAAGTGTCCATCTGAGGTTCTGAAGGCAGTTTTGTGGATGTCATCGGAGTGGACCCAGATCTGATGGTAGCCTGACCGTATGTCCATCTTAGAAAAGTACTTAGCCTGGCCCAACTTGTCAAACAATTCTTCAATCAGGGGTATGGGGTACCTGTCCTTGACTGTGATGCGGTTCAAGGCTCTGTAATCCACACAAAATCTCCAACTACTGTCCTTCTTTCTCACCAAAATCACGGGTGATGAGAATAGGCTGCTGCTGGGCCAAATTAAACCCTTGTCTAATAGCTCTGTCACCATTCGCTCTCCTTCCACTCTTTGGTAATAGAGGTAGCGGTAGGGTCTGACGTTGGTGGGTGGGGCTTCGGGTTGAATGGGGATCCGGTGGTCATGGACTCAAGGGGGAGGCAATGTCATGGGTTCTTGGAAAACATCTGAATAGGCTTGAAGCAATAACTGGAGTTGCTGGATTTGGGTTGGAGTTGGTTCACTACCTCCTATGAGCGGAGTGGGCCCAGTATGCATTGAGCCCATGCTCATCAGCAAGGGTGTTGAGTCATGTTGGTAGGCCTTGAGAACAGCTTCCAAACTTCCTGCAGTTATGGGCTGGGCCTTAATCCCCTTCAGTGTGTAAGGTTTACCATCATAGGTGAACTGCATGGTCAATTTGGTCCAGTCACACACCACTGGGCCCAACAACTGTAGCCACTGTATGCCCAGGACAATATCTGCCCCTGTGAACTCTAATGGATGTAGGTCCACTTTGAATTGGTACCCCTGAATCCACAACTCCACAGCTTTGCACCTTCCATCACATGTGATTTGGTGGCCATTTGCCACGTTGACAGCAAATTGGGAAACCGGCTCTACTACTAACCCCAATTGTTCAGCTTGTCGAGGAATAATAAAGTTCAAAGAGCTCCCACTATCAATCAAGACAGCAACGCTCTTCCCTGCTATCAACCCTTTCACCCTTTCACCCTTTCACTCGCATAGTTCTAGGGACCTGGTAACCCACCAAGGCCTGTAGGGATATGACATAGTATTCTTCCTCCAGTACCACCTCCATTTGCTGTATACCCCGAGTCTCCCATTTGGGTTTCGGAGTCATCTTCCCCTTTTACTTGTAGTAGGAACACCTGTTGGGTCTTACATCTGTGGCCAGGAACAAACTTTTCATCGCAGTTATAGCAGAGACCCTTCTCTCTACGAGCCTGCATCTCTGTCCACAATAATTTCCGGTACGGGAGGAACATAGCTCCCGGCTTCCTACTCGGTGGGGCTGGTAAGGGAACGGGCTTATGGGTGGTGGTGGGCGTTGGTAGTAGAGGTCCCGGTTTTGGATCAGTCTTGGGGTAGGGTCCTTTCTGATTCAGGCCCGCCTGAGGCCCATTTAGCCTCCCCAACTTCTGCAATTGGTCCAGTCTTTCTTCCTGGAGCTTGGCCAGTCCCACCGCAGCCATCAAGGTGGTCGGCTGCATGGTGTTTACTTCTATCCTTATCTCATCCCTTAAGCCACCTATAAAACAACCCACTAGGGCTGTCTCCGGCCAGCCATGAACCCGGGTTGCTAACCTTTCAAAGTCCTTCTGGTATTCCCTTACTGTACCAGTTTGCCTCACTCGGGAGAGTGATTCATTAAAGTTCTCATACCCGGAAGGCCCGAACCTCACACGTAGTGCTTCAGTAAGGTCTAGCCAGGTGGTCTGAGGGTGGGTTTTCCGGTACCATTACTACCACATAATGGCTTCTCCATCCATGTGTATGGCAGCAATGGAGACCCTATGATCTGTTGGGGTCTCATGAAATTCGAAATAATGTTCAGCCTGGTAAATCCAGGGGATGGGATCATCACCTGAGTACAAAGGAAAGTCGATTTTAGCAACCTTGACTAGGTAGACTCCTCGTCGTACGCCGCTGCTGCTCGATCCTTCCACTTCCGAGGCTCTGGGTCTTGACGAGGTTCGCTCGAACTGGCCTACCAGAGCTAAGAGGGTCTCCTCGATTTCCCTCAACTCACTAGTGGTCTGGCGGACTTCACCTTCTATGCGGCCAATACGTTCCTCTACAGACGAGGACCTGGTCGTCGACATCATAGATAGGCTCTGATACCAACTATTAAGACCCTGCTTCTCCTTGATTTTCGATGAGCTGGTTCGAGGGAGCTCGCCCTCCTGAAACGGACGAAGGTAGAAGATAAGAGGTATAAGAGGGGGGATGAGAGAGAGAGAAAGAGAAGAGAGAGCGAGAGAAGATAATTGCAAATATGACTCGTTGCCTTTCACGCAATATGTATTGGCCTTTATAGCGCATGCCGTACGAAGCGCACATGACTACTCAATATGTGGGCGAGGTGTGTACACAAATGTAATTGGTGGAGTAACCCACGTGAGGTTCTGGACTCTCGAGTGGGCTTGATGGGCCTGACGTGCTTCGTCTAGGATCTCCTTCTTACTGGGCTTATCAAAAGCTTTGAGGATCAACCATTTCTAATGACAAAAGCAAGAATCAACTGATTTTTCCACTTGCATATCTTATTTATGTTGATTTGCCTTTTGGGCAATCAAAAACATAGTTATCGTTAAGAACAATATATCATTCCAAAATTACAATGTATTTTTACATATTGAATAAAAAAACATTTGTATGGAGCTTTTATGAGACTGAGGAAATATGATCATAGGAAATAAATCAAACCATACCCTATCATCAAACAAAAGCATTAGTCAATACATGATAAAAGATTTTTGGTTCAAATATGAAATTCTTAAGATACTTGGCCAACTCTATGTAGAATACTTCACCATTGACAAAATTGGGAATTCCTTTCCTCCTTTATCTTTTGACTAATAACAGAAATTTCATTAATTAAAATTTGGGAGATTCACAAGGAGCATAAGAGACCTCATCTCCATGTAACTAAGCTATACAAAAATACAAAATATGACTTATAGCAAGGGTTCTTAAACATGCACTCAATCATCAATTATATTGTAAATAATAAGATTGTTTCTGCTTTGAGGAATTGTACAAATATAGATAGTTACTATTTTAATCCATATCTACCACATTTGTACTAAATACAACAAAGTTTACCACTTTAACACCAGCAACTTAAAATAATATAATTGATCAAAAAAACTTAAAATAATATAGTCAAGTTCAACTTGAAAACCAATTAACCCACATATTATGGTTTTTTAACCTACATATGACCAAAAATGAACTCAATAAGGTTTTCTAATTAGGTCTAAAACAACCAAAACAAATCTTATTCTAGTAAGGTTTCTAATTACATCCCTATTGATTTGATTTGAATCACATGAATTTTATAAATTGCCAGGTTCACAAATTGAATCACAAGATTCAAACAGCAACTGTAAGCTACTTTTCAGAAAAGAGCTGATTCTGACAAACGATGCTTTAGTGTCACCATATTCTCCCTATTCATATCAAAGTCAGCCTTGTGCATATACAATTAGCTACAGCTCAAAGCCCTGGCACTCTTCTAGTGAGAAGCTTAACAATCTCAAAGAATGAAGTGTTCATGAACATATAAATCAATCTATGTTCCTCACAAATATGACATACCAGTAGAGTCGTGGAGCATTCTGCAGAAGTGTTTCACCACCAGAAACTACCCAATAGAAGCCAATTATCCACCAGAGAAAGGAAAAGATCGTATTAATAGATTCACACCGCTTAGCAATCCTGAGCCAATAATAAATCAAAACTAGTGTGAAATTCATTATTAATTATTTTCAACAAAAGAAATTTATTGGAAAAGAGAACAAGGATGGGTAAAATATACCATCAGGACTTATAAGAGAACAAGACAATTAACATAAGAACAAAACCAACACATAATACCAAAGCCCTTGCAAAAACTTTCAACCAATCAACAAAATAAGCTAAAAAACAGGGACCACCATAACGATTCGCTGCCCAAGAACAAGCTTTATAAAGAAGATATCTTTCAACAGGAAAAACACAGTAGAAATGGGAGAAATATTGAGGCCTGCTACCCCATTCCACATGTGGCATGTGTTTCATATAAAAAAGAAGAAAACATCAAAAAATAAAAGTAAAATGTGTTAAAAAAGACGCTCTAAACAACCCAGAACCATCACATCTGATTACAGTACAAGTTACAACTCTTTCGGGAAATTGAAATTTTGAATTTTGAAATATGGTTTGCAATCATATGATCCATAGACCCTTAATGCAGACTAGAAGCATCAAATAACTATGTCTCCATACAATCTCTCAAAATCTTGCTGTTTATGGTATGAATCACAATTTGAATCATGAATTCAAACTTCAAAGGGTTTTGATTTCAAAGATTTTTGTTTGTCCTACATTTTATTTTTGAATTTTACAATTTGTACAATTCATGAACTTCAAATCAATTAAATTAAGAATTGGTTTTCTAATCTATATTTTGTCATTTCTTTCTTTCTATTTAGTTTTGTCAAGAGAGACTTGTTTTAAAGTCCTCGCTACAAAATGCTTTATTCAGGTTATTTAAGACCTCTTAGAAATGATATTAAGTTTATTTTCCATCATATGTAAGCTAAAGAAACACTTTACATGAATTATTTGACTTTCAAGCCACGCTTGATTATATCATCTTAGGCTTCTAGCATAGAAGTGGTAAAGTCTATTATTTTAGGTACATATATGATAGATATGGATTAAAAGAAAGTGACCTCCTAGTGGGAGGAATGTACAGTAGAGGGTTGGGCTGGTCATAGATTTCTACAGAAGCTGAAACACCTAAAAAGAAAACTGAAATCCTGGGGGAAAGAAGAGTTCAAATCCTTCGAAGAGGAAAAAAGTATTATCCTCTCGGAGCTCGAGGATCTAGACCAAAAGGAACAGGTAGGTATCTTGGATGGAGAAGGAAAGAAGAGAAGAGAAGTCTTGAGAAATTCCTGGGAGAATGTTGTTAGAAGGGAAGAAATCTTTTGGAGACAAAGGTCTAGGATCAAATGGTTAAAGGAAGGCGACAATAATTCAAAATTCTTCCACAATTATGCTTCAGGAAGGCACAGGAAAAACCATATCTCAAAAATTAAAGTTGACCAAAAGGAGGTGGAAGATGCGGAGGAGATAACAGAGGCTTTTCTTAACCATTTCAAAGAGATCTATTCTAAGGAAAGTTTCAGAAAATTGACACTAAGAAGCTGGGATGGGCTGACCCTAACAGAAGAAAAGAGGAATTGACTTGAAAGAGAATTTCAGGAACAAGAAATGGCGGAAGCAGTTTTTGACATGGATGGAGACAGAGCCCCCAGACCAGATGGTTTTCCTATCTTCTTCTTTCAAATCTGTTGGGACATAATAAAAGATGATCTCTTGGAGATATTTAAGGAGTTTCACTCTTCAGCTGTTGTAAATAAAGGTAATAACTCGACCTTTATTTGTCTCATCCCGGAAAAAGGAGGTGTCTTGGAAGTAAAGGATTTCAGGCCTATAAGTTTAGTAGGGAGTGTGTACAAAATCTTGGCAAAAAGGATCAAAGAAGTTCTAGGAGATCTGGTCTCACCTAATCAGTTTGCTTTTGTGAAAGGTCAACGAATTGTGGACAGCATTTTAATAGCAACCTAAGTGTTGAAGAGAGAAGGAAGAGTGAAAGGTCGGGTCTTCTTGTTAATCTAGATCTTGAAAAGGCATATGACAAAGTTAATTGGGATTGCCTCTTTCAAGTTCAGAAACTGAGGGATTTTAGTTTTAAATGGTTGCAGTGGATGAAAGGATGCATTAGCTCAACCTGGTTTTCAATCCTCTTGAATGGAGAGTCCAAAGGCTACTTCAAGGAAAGCAGAGGTCTTCGACAGGGAAGTCCTCTCTCCCCTTTTCTTTTTACTCTGGTGATGGATGTTTTCAACCAGCTTGTAGATAAGGCAAAAATTCTAAATTTAGGAAGAGGTGCCCTCAACATTACCCACCTCCAATTCGCAGACGATATTATTCTATTCCTGGAAGCTAATCTGGAGAACATAATCAATATGAAAAGGGTTCTAAACTGTTTTGAACTAGTCACCGGGCTGAGGGTTAACTACACAAAGAGTAGTATAGTGACGATCAATTCAGTTGAAGAAGCTCCTTTAGAAAGCTTCAAGGAAATTCTGAACTGCTGACTGGAAAACCTTCCCCTAACCTACTTAGGCTTGCCTCTGGGTGGGAATCCAAAAAGTCCAAGTTTCTGGGAGCCGGTGTTGGAAAAATGTGAAAAGAAGCTAGCTACTTGGAAACGCTGTTATCTATCAAAAAGGGGGAGACTGACACTCATTAAGACTTCACTTGCAAATCTGCCCATCTATTTCCTCTCAGTGTTCCAGATTCCTGCCAAAATCAGAACACAGATTGGCAAACTTCAAAGAGACTTCCTTTGGGAAGGTGGAGGGGAGAAAAGAAGTCATCTAGTGAGTTCACTGAGTTGGGCTCAGACTTGTAAATCTAAAGAGGCTGGAGGGCTGGAAATTGGACACCTGAAGAGAAGAACACTTCACTTTGGGCAGCTGTCATCACCAGTAAGTACAGGTTGGACAACAATGTTTGGGACTGCAACCTTCATTTAAACCATGTAACTTCATCAAGTCCTTGGAAAGGTATCATCTCAACTTTTAATAACTTCTTTCGCCTCATAAGGTTTAAAGTGGGCAATGGTACTAGAATAAAATTTTGGACTGATCTGTGGTGGGGTAACACTACTTTAGCAATTTCCTACCCTAGCCTCTTTAACCTCACCCTAAACAAAGAAGCAACCATCTCCCAATGCCTCCCCTCTTCCCAAACTGAGAGTAACATAAACTTGAAACTTAAAAGACCCTTAAGGGATTTGGAGATCAATGAGTTAACTGAACTCCTCTCCCTCAGATAAGTCTACATCTCCCCCAATTTTCCTAGACTCCCGTGTCTGAAAACCTCACCCTATAGGCGAGTTCTCTTCCAATTCTTTTTTCAAGGTTTTGGTCACAGAGGAGCAAGACTGTCACTTCCCTTTCAAGAAGGTCTGGTGCAACTACATCCCCTCTAGAGTGTGTTTCTTTGTATGGGAGGCCTGCCTACATAGGATAAACACTTGTGATCTGTTGCACAAGAATTTTGGTAGACTTTTCATCTCCCACCATGTCTGCATCCTTTGCCTGAGAGAAGGGGAATCAACTGACCACCTTTTCATCCACTGCCAGGAAACCAGGGACATCTGGAGCCACTTTTTACAGCTAGCTGGGTACAGCTGGGTGGCTCCAAATCACCTCCAGGACTTGCTCCATCAGTGGAAAGGCAAAGGACTGAGTAAAAGAGGTAAGGTGTATTGGCAAATAATTCTGCATGCTGTACTTTGGGGAGTTTGGGAAGAAAGGAACAACCGCCTGTTTGAGAATAAGGCTAAATCAAAGACTGATCTGATCTCTCACATTACCTATCTATGTTATCAGTGGGCTTCCAGCTCAGACAAATTTAAAGGAGCCTCTATAAATGACCTAAACAGGGATGTTGGTTTTTTTCTTTTCTCCTCCCCCTCTCCCTCATCCACAGGAGCCCTTCACTCAAGAGGGAAGGAAATTGGTTTGATGGAAGCACTTCAGGTAACCCTGCAGCTGCTGGTATTGGAGGAATATTAAGGGATGAAAATGGGAACATTTGCTGGGTGTACAGTGGGCCAATAGGTATAGCTGACTCTACAAAGGTAGAAGTCATGGCTGCACTTACAGGAATCCGATTAATTAACAGACTATCCATTCAGCATCTATCCATAGAGGGAGACTCAACAAACATTATAAAGTGGTTAGGAAGACAGGAGGCTGGGCTGTGAAGACTCAGTCATTTTCTGGCAGAGGCAAGGGATCTACTGGCAGCTTCAAATGCACACCTGTGTTGGATTCCAAGGGAACTTAATGCTATTGCAGATGGGTTAGCAAAATTAGGTGCACTTTTAGAAGTTCCATACTGTGATAAGATCCTTCCTGTGTAAATTTCAGGGGTCTGATCCCTGTTTGTTTGTTTTCTTTGTACACCCTCTTGTGTACCTCTCTCTTTTCTTAATGAATTCAGTTAACTTTTCTAAAAAAAAAAGTATGGTAAAATATATGTATATTTTTAATATATCTATTTGTAATTTTTTGATAAGCTTATAAAAACAGAAATAACCTTACTACTTACGATATGATTCACAATTCAATTCAATTCAAGTATTCAACTTTCTCTACAATTTACGATACAATTACAACTCATGCACAGAGTAAAGAGTTACATTTGAGATTCTATCTTGGCTGATGTCATAATGTGCAATTATAAAAATCAGCCTCTTATACTAACAGCTGCTAATGAGTTGTAAATTTGTAATATTTGATAAATTTAATATTTATCAAAAAAAATATTTGATAAATTTAATATAACTAGTTACATATAAAGTTTTCAATATTGTCTGCATTTTTTTTTAACTTGCATTGCATTCTTCTTTTGGATAGGATATTCAGATTGCACCTTGTATAACTATGACAAGGACTCAACGAAATAGTGCATCTGAAGAGTTTCGGAAGAAACTAATCCAGAGAATTTCCTCCCTAAAAAAAATTTAAATGCAAATTGAACCCATAGAAATGCAGAGTACAAAAAAAAAAAAAAGAATTAAACATCTTAAAACAATAAAATGATTCATCCAAGATAATAAACAAGAGCTAGAGCCAGATTCAAGTTGCAAGTATGCATCAAAATTCAATTTTACTGACTTTGATCGACTCCTGCTCCGATTAGTCTCACCATCTCCATCCTCGTCCTCACTGTCATTCGCATCCGAATCAGAGTCCCTCATTCCATCCTCCAGACTCTGATTCCGCCGCATATTCCTCCTTCTGTATTCCGTCCAAACCAAAACTACATGAACCAAACACTGCAGCGCATACCCACACACCCAAATCCTAATCGGAGTATCCGGCCGCTCTTCCACAGTGGAAACAAGCATCACAATCGCCACAATAATGAACGCCAAATTCCAAGCGATATCCAGAACCACCACGGGCTTCGAGTACCCCCAATCCGCCCGTCGCTCCTCCAGCTGGAGCGCCGCCGTCTCCCGAACCAACATCGACGGCCCCCGGCGGCCCGCCGCCCGGCCTAGCAGGACCGCGAGCGTCGTAGTCCCAGCACCATTCGAGTCCGCCGCCCCCAGCCTACGCCGTAGCAGAGGTGCAGAAGAGTCGCTGCTGGTGATAGTTGTTGATGTCTCCTCCATTATTAGTACAGACAGTTGCAGACAAGAAATCGAAGATAAGCCGGAACAGAAGACGAAAACAATATCATTATTAGAGT
>NW_010729141.1:2559978-2584038 GCF_000365185.1 Nelumbo nucifera
CCCCCCCTCTCTTTCTCTGTCTAACTCTCAAATCTCAATCTCTGCTTTACTGCGTTGAAAGGTAGATGACATGTGTGCCAGGAAGATGAGGAGAGATGGTTTTGTTTTCGCCGACTTGCTTGTAAACTGACTAATAAATTCGCACGTGCCATCAAAGCACCTGTGAATTTTGTTGAAGAGACTTGATTTTGCCCAATTTTATATTTGGGAAAATCTATGATGTGTAAAAGATATGATATGGAGAGCCGGTTGATTCAGGGTTGTCAATGGGTCGGTTTGGACCCGATGGACCCGAACCGATTCGATCGGCTCTGGTTCTTTTGATCTTAAACTGATAGATCGGATCGGTTCTGGTTCTTAATATCTTGAACCGATGGGTCGGTTCTGATTATATATATATATAATCAAGTCCATCGAATCAGACCTAATTGTCCCAAGTATCAATTGGTTCGGTTCTAGGTCTAAAACTATAGACCTTATCATGTCTGGTTTGATTTTGGGTCCTTATTGATTCTTATCAAATCAATTCTACTTTTACCTGAACCCAATCCAGACCCAACCCGTTGGCAACCCTCCTTGATTGACCTGACCATAAGTTTTCTTGGTATCATGTATTTTCGCTATCATGACCGAACTTTTTTAGATAACTATATATATATTAAAAATTATTTAATATGAAAAATAATTTCTTAAAATAAAAACAAAAAGTCATATTTTGAAAAATTAGATTTTTTTCATAACCTAATGTACAAAGATTATTACAACATTGAATAATAATTGATTACATGATAATTATTCTAATTAATAACTATCAATAAAATACAAAAAAAAAAGCCAAAGAGTAGATAATCTCTTTTATTAGTTGGGTAACCATTATTTGTCTTTTACATTTTACTTTCTCTCGTAGAAGTTTCCCTTGACAGCTACAAAGGTACAAATGGGGTGAGTTGAGAATAAATAATAATAACAATATATACAATGAGAAAATAAAAGCATTGTTTCTCTAGGAAATTAACAATATAGCAACAATTATTAGGGATGGCAACTTTCCTTGGGGCTCTTAAGCCCCACCCTTCGGGGATCCCTACTTATATATATGCATGCATGTATTATATATGTATATAAATATTTTTTAAAATAATTTTGAATATATTTGAATCTTTTTTAATAAGAGATTGTTAATTTTAATTATTTTATTTTAATTTTTTAAATGAAACAAAAAATAAAAAAAAATGATTAACATCATAAAAAAAAAACATGAGGAGTGGGGATCCCCATGGGGACAGGGATAGGGATTTTTGTAGGGACGGGAACAGGGAGTGGCTCCTCGTCCCATTCCCACCCCATTCCATTGCCACTCCTAACAATTATCCACCATTACCCTCTTTCTTCAGGAAATTAGCAAAACAGTGTTTTTCTTCTTATAGTCATTTAGATCAAAAGTTGTCAACATTAATTAATGCCAAACTTGCCACGTATAAATCCTGCGACAATGTTCCCTTGATTTTCATTTTTATTTATAAAAATGAAAATCAATAACAACAATAAAAAAAATTGAGGAAATCAGAAGTTGTGGGTCTAATTTTTGTTAGTAAATTATTTCAAAATAAACAAATAAATAAGTGCTTATAGATAACAATTCATTTAATTTAATAAAATAAATGAATAAATAAATAAAATTTTATTACGGGACTGGTATAAGCTATCTCAATTTAGACTTGACCCTTTGACAGTCCTAAATATTGGGTTCAAGAGGGAGAGATCTAGAGAGATAGAGAGAGAATGGAGCTGATAAATAAATATATAATTTATTTATTTAATTTAGTAGTATGGTATTAGTATAGGCTATCCCAAACCAAACTCGACCTGTTGAGAGCTCTAAATATTGGGCTCTAGTGAGAGTGAGAGATAGGGAGAGAATGTATTAATTGGGATGGTTTTTGGTCTATTTTTTGCTAGTAATAATAATTTGTTAGTAAATTATTTCTAAACAAATAAATAATTTAGTAAATTAAATAAAAAAATTGCATAGATTATAATTTATTTAATTGAATAAAATAAATAAAAGTTTATTAGGACAAAAATGGTACATGCTATCCTACAAAATATTGGGATCGAAGGGGGGGGGGGGGGAGAGAGAGAGAGAGAGAGAAATAGAATTGAGAGGAAAAGAATAAGGGGAGAGAGAAGAAAGAGGTGACTTTCAATGTTTTTGTTTTATATGGTGACATGCATGACCATAAATAGTAATTATTTCTAAATAAATAAATAATTTAGTTAATTAGATAAATAAAATTTTATAGATAACAATTTATATAATTTAATAAAATAAATAAATGAAAAATAAAGTTTATTGGGATAGGACTCATACACTATCCTAAACAAGACCCAATCCATTGACAATCCTAAATATTAGGCAAGAGAGAAAAAAGAGAGGAAAGGAATAAGGGGAGAGAAGAAAGAGATGAATTTCACTGTTTTTATATGGCATGACAGTTAATAATTAGATATTTAGTAACAAATATGAAAGGGGAAAAGTATAATGGGAGTATAATAATATCCCTAAATTTTTATTTGCCATAAATACCCCCTAAGCTTTTATTTTAGGACAAATACCTAGTTACACATTTGTCAATTACCTTTAAAAAATTCTAATTCAGTTGTTTAAAATTTTTAAATCCCTAAACTATCATTTTCTTATTTGTTTAAATGATTTATAATTGATTAGTTTTTTAAATATAATATTTAAATCCTCTCAATTGCTCTAATAGATCCTAATATACTTTTTTACTAGATTCAATAGTCAGATGAAATGGTAGAAATTCCTTTCTAATAAATATAAATTTAAGTTTTTGTTTGGTTTTTCTTGGTTTATTGGAGAAAGGAGTGGATAATTTTCTATGTTAGCAACATGATTCTTGTTATTTTAGCTAGTTTTATTTGGAGAAATAGAGGTATTTTTGGGTCCATTAGGGTATAAGAGAAAAGGGTGAGGAAAAGAATATCAGGAAAGTTCAGGTGGGTATTTTAGTAATTTAATGCATTCTAATATCTAACTTAACAATCAAGGGGTGTTTGTTGCAAAGTGAAAGTTTGAGGGGGCCTTTGTCACAAATGAAAGTTCAGGGGGTAATTGTCATTGACCCATAGTACACAGGGTCATTGTAATTTACCCTAGATTGTATATAAAATTTCTCCTATAATCTCCTATCTATTCTATCTAATTTTAAATTTTATTATTTAATTATGACATCATGAGCTATCTTGTTTGACATAAAACAGAAAATGGTTTTATTTTGTGTAAATTTTAAAATTTTTACTCCATTTATTTCATTAGTAAAAACAATTATTATTATTTATGATACTTATTTTTGTATAATATGACGAATGTATGATATTAGTGATTCTCCTATTTCTTTATAAACTTTTTATGTTTTCTATAGTTTTTTTTTTTTGTATTTCTGTCATTTTTAATTTTCATTGTCTAATTATGACATCATGGGTTAACCTAGACCATTGAATTCTTGAGCCATCCCCTAATGGAAAACATTTTCCTTTCCAAGACTATATTTTAAATTTTGTATTCCATCCCTATCATCAATAAAAATAACTCTCATTTATCACACTTACTTTCTTTAATATGATGGCCATATAATATTAGAGATGTGTCTAAATTTTTCTATCTTTTGTATTTTCTATAATTTTTGTATTTTTATTTTTTTAAAAAATATTATTAAACTATGATATGATGGGTTGATTCATTGATTTGATGGTTGAACCATTGACCCACCACTCAAGGAGGAATATGGTTTCATTTCTATATGAATTTCATATTTTATATTCCTTTCTTATTATTAATAAAAGTAATTATTTATTATATAAAAATATGTAATATTAAAGATGTGCCTAAAATTTTCTTTGTTTTTGTATTTTTATCCATTTTTAAATTTTTAGTATTTAATTATGGCATCATGGATTCACTTGTTTGACTCCAAACAATATAATCACTTACCTACCACCTAGAAAAATCAATTTCATTTTTAGATTGATTTTAAAAATATAAGCTTTTTATACCATTCATATTAGTTTTCGATACAACCATAATTGAAATGGGACCAAACACATGGCACTAATTCCTTATCTCTGCACATGACAAGTACCTCAACTTGAGAACCACTTTGTCCACCCTGGCCTAATGATCTCCTCAAGCACCATGCTGATAAGGTCACCTCAACAATTCAGGGGTACAACAACTCATGACAAAGGCACTAAACTGAAGAGAACAAGTGGCATCAACTAGGACACCACCCAACAACACTACGGTCCCATGTAGCCTACTGATCAACACATAAACTTGATGATGGGGCCCAACATCTTACCAATTAGGACATTTACTAGGATCTTAAAACATGTGTTACAAGCACATTGTTCTCAAGATGTGAATAACCCATCTATAAAAAGGTATGCATTTAGGTGGTGTTTGATAAATCTGAAATCTGAAAAAGTTAAAAATATATTAAAAGTGTCCGAAATCTTAAAAGAGCCATAGTTGCTTTTCGACTTTTTAGAGGCTCTAAATAAAGAAGGTTGTTTGTGTTTGATCAAACCTTCAGCATATGAAATTCATTGATTTTATTATTTTACCCCTAAAATAGTAAATTTTGGTCATTTTGAGTTCAATTTGCATTATTTCATAAAAATAATTTATTAAATTCAAAATAATATTGAAAAATATGAGTAAATTATAAAAAATAAAAAATAATTTATTAAAATGAGAATAAATTTGAAAAATACATATCAATTTGTAAATTAAAAATAAATTATTAAGAGTTATAATAATAATGAAAATAGTAATGAAGACCATGAAGCAATAAAAAATTATTAATTATTAAATTAATATCTTAATGTTGAAATGGAGGATTGGTTATGTCAAAGTCTCTAATGGAGGTGAATCTGTCAAAGTTAGGTTTTGTTTAATTTTAATCAGTGTTTTAATGAGATGAATTTTTAGTCTCTGACAACTCCTTCAATAACCTTCAATGGCTGCAAATCTTTATATACAAGGGGAGTATAGGGAGGGGAATGGTCCTGTGTTTTAATGAGTGGAAGTTTTGGGCCTTCGAAGTACAAAAATTCGAGGATTCCCTGTTTCGATCTACCTATTCACCTGTCAGTCAATCTGCCTTCCTTTTCCCATCAGTTTGCAAAACCAATCTCGTTGGAATCTGACTTCATCAAACCAAAAAATTGAGAATACAAAACATTTATATGAGGATCGGGTGAGGGGCAATATAATAAACAAACCTGCTTAAAGGATTATATATCCTTAGCCTTTGACATAACCGAAAGCCAGCTTGGTAGTGGCTGGAACGCCGCTCTTCTCCTCTGGTGGTGAGAAGAAAGGTCGGATCAAAGCAGACAAGGCACATTAAACCCACCTGCCCTCAACAGTCCCGATTCGCTCTCAACAGATTCACCTCTCATTAAAACCTACAGAGACCCCACTCTTAGCAGCAGCGGTGGCAGGAAAGAAGAAGAAGAAGATTTGAAGACGTTCTCTTTGGACAGATCTGCAGGAGAAGAAGAAGAAGCTTGCGTTGCGCCATCAAGTGGAGAAGAAGTAGAAGAAGAACAAGAAGACAAAGGAGAAGAAGAACTTCCCAGCGAAGAATCTCCTTTCTCGAATGAGGGGAGGAGTCGAATGACCTAATTTTGGCTTATATGAAGGGCACTACAAGTCATTTTAAATTTTTTATGGGGGCTCTTTTATCTTTCGTCCACATCTGAAATACCTCTTAGCGCATTAAGCACCTAAGGAGGCTCCTTTCTATTTAGATATGAAATTGGGTTTTAGATATGAAAATCAAATCCAACCCAAACGAAATAGGCATATGAAAAGTAACGTTTTCAAACCTCAGACGTTTGAAAAGTGCAATCAAATGCCACCTTACTCCTTTACCCAAGACATTTACTACATTTTCATCTCACATGCCCCGTACTTACTCCCTCCTCTTTCAAACTTGTCTAACTTGACCATCAGAGGCCTCACCCCAAGATATCACCTTAGGGCCTTTGACAACCTAATTGAGTTTACAAGAAACAACCATGTCTGAGGTGTGCACTAGATAATCTTCCATTCATTGGTGACTCTTTGAATGTCATCAATTTGCATGGATTTAATTAGAGAGATTTAATGATGAGAGACAAAAATACCTTGAATATAGGATTCAATGAGACATAATGGGAATCAACACCTTAAATATGGGATTTTTAATAAGGGCATGAAATGCATTGAAAAGTGATATCCAAATTACAATTTCTTCACAATAGAAATGGACCAAATTCAAAAAAGAGAGATGTTTTCGTCAAGAAAAAAGTCCAAAAGCCATGAGAAACGATTCACACTTTTTATAGTAGTATAGATTTTGTTGAAGATCAAGTTAGTTGAATGCAATGACTATTTAGCAAGATGTAAAACCAATGATAATGTTCCACACCAGCCATAAAATACATGAAACTCAGATCATTCAATCTCTCACTTGTGAGCTCATGTCATGTGTTATGATTATCATGGGGGCATTATCATTGGTTTCATGGCCCACTATACAAATGTCGCATTCAACTAATCCGAGTTAATTAGTTGAAGACAATAGCTGTTCAACAGGCTATGATACTAATAATAAGACTCCACACCATTCATAAAATACATGACACTCATAACCATTATTCAACCTCTCATTATGAGATCCATATATTTTATCACTGGTGTGGGACATATTATCATTGGTTCCACAACCTCCTACATAGCTAATGTGTTAGCTAATCCAAATTAATTTGATAATGGTTGATATTGCTTAACTAAAAGATCTATTAATGTCTTTTAATTGTTAAAATAATGGATAAATTGTAGATTACTACCTTGTACTTTATGGGTAGCAGTAATTATCCTCTTGAAAATTTATGATAAAAACCCCTATAAACTCTCAAATTCTGACAAGGACCTCCCTCTCTCTTAAAATGAGGGATGGAATAAGTTAATAAACACCCACTTGAGAAACTTCTATAAAATAGAAATTGCAATGAAAAACCAAGAAAACATCTATGAAAACTTGGAGTTACAACAAACACAACATGCAATTAATATAAAAAAACAAATGGAAATTGAAAAAAAAATGTTAAAAGTTGTTAGAGAAAAGCTAGTTTGGGGATTTAGAAAAGTTTAAATAATCATATGAAAATCTTTTAAAAAGTTCTCACATAAAGCTAATGGAGGGGTCTTTCTCAGAATCTAAAAATTCAAGGGGGGTTCTTTGTTGCAAATAAAAGTTTAAGGGGTAGTTTCCACTACCCCCAAGGTACAAAGTAGTAATATGTAATTTACCATAAAATAATTAAATAATAAAACTTTCGAGGATATAGTGATCTACCCAATTTCAGAATCCCACAATCTCCTTAAAAATTATATTTACTAAAAGACAAAACAAAAAGTTATTCAATTCAGCATTTTAAGCTCTTATCAAATGGCCCCTAGTGGGAACTTTGCTTTTGCTTCGCTTTCAGTTTCTTTGACTTGTCAATTGTTTCCAGTTTAGGCCTTTTAAGTGGGAAAGTTGTTCAACCGTTTAAAGATAATATGATGCTTCGCAGTGAATAAAAAAAGTTGTAGCTTTGCATTGAAATCATGGCCTTTGATGTTTAGCTATGACCCCCACCTTGAATTAGATGAAATGATGGCCACTACAATATATCAAATGCCTTGAATCTCGGTTTTAGCCCTACTACACTTTTGTAGCAAAAGTAAACTCTTGTTTATCCTCCCAACCAAGGATTAAATCGAGCATATCGTATTAACATTGCTATGACTAGAAGTGTATCCTACTAGTCATGTGTATATGCTACTGTATCATATCATATGGTATCGGCCGATATGGTTTGATATGAAAAAGTGTATCAAACCCAGTTTTGACAACAAGCATGGATTCATTGACTCACTGGCATCTAGCATGATTCAAACCCAAGAAATACAAGCCACCCAACTCCTAAAAGTGCATGTATTCTTTACCACCAAGCCACTTCTTATTTCATGACGATAAATGAAATCATTTAACTTTTGTTAACGTTAATGTCTACATGCAATCTGTATATGCATCCTTAACCACCAAGCCACCATTTATTTCATAACAATAAATGAAATAAATTGACTTTTATTAATGTTGATGTCTATATGCAATCTAAACAAAGAACAACATTTATGTCAAATTATAAATTAAAAAAATAATATTCAAAATTGGTATTTTATAAACCAATGGAATAAATAATTTATCAAATCCACATTTTGTCAAAATTTATTTTTAATTTTATGAAATTTATATAAACAAAAAGATTAATAATGGAATAATTATTTTAATGCTTAAAATTTATAATTTTGCACATAATGTGTATCTTAATTTTTTATAAATTATTAATTAATATTTTAATTTGCATTAAATAACAATATATTTATTATTTACAAAAATAAAAATATTATTTATAAAATATCTAAGAACATAATATAAATTGAATCTATCAAATCCATTAATCTACATTTATATAAAAAATTAATTTTTTATTTTAGAAAATTTAT
Source organism: Nelumbo nucifera (assembly GCF_000365185.1). The sequence continues at coordinate 2,568,602 of NW_010729141.1, forward strand.
AAAAATAAAAATTAATAATGGAAAAAATATTTTACTAATTAAAATTTATGAGCTTTCATATGATATTTATCTTCAAGATTTTAATAGAATTGATATATTTTAAGTTAAGATTATATATTTTTATAAATTAGTAATTGATATTTTAATTTACATTTTATAATAACATATTTATTGTTTACAAAAATAAAAATATTGTTTACTAAAGTTTTGAGAATTAATTTTTACTTGACGTTTTTGTTAATGTTAAAAATTATAAATAGAAAAATAGAAAAAATGATATAATAATTCAAACATAATAGTTGCATATGTTTCGTGCCTTTGACTTCAATAGAAAATAAAATAATAATGGCTTTGTGCATATATTAATTTGTAAAAATCTATATAATAGGTGTCCTTAACTCTTGATTGATGCATTATCAATAAGGTTGCATGATATATATGCATCCCGCTATATTAATTGGAATATATTTCTTCATATATACCACTAATATATACAATTCCTATGTATTTATACATTATTATTAACTATTTTGATATTAAACTTAATGTTATTTATATTTTTCGTCTATTCCATGCATTTTCAAAGTATATTCATATCTGTATCCGTATCCAAGTTGTTTGATATGATGCTCAATACTAATATTTTAATCATTTCTCCTAACTATGCCCTTCTTAGTGTCATCGAAGGGCCATGTATCTTCTTACACATTTTCATGTTTATAATGTGTGTTGTACAAATAGTGTGTTTTCTTTTGTTTCATAAATAAAAACAAGTCTGTAAATTTTACTTTTTCTAGTAGAAGTCTTAAAATTTTCATACCCACTCTTTTCTCCCTAATCCCAAAATCTGCTAAAACCTAAAATCCATTTCCTTCAATCTCTTTTTCTTTCGTTGTTGTTCACAACATCAATTTTGTATTCTCTCTTTACCACCTATGTCTCTATCCCCACTCCACCCATCTATCTCTCTCTCCTACTTTTATCTTTCAAAACCAACTCCCTTTATATTTGTTCAGTTTCTCAAGAATCAATTAGGGCCATGATCTTCCCTTTGGATCTATATTCACAAGTTACCACTCTCAATTCATTGCAGCTAAATGAAGTTTTGTGTTTTGATTTTGGAACCATTATCCATGTAGTCTATTCACTAGTGTAGTTGATCAATAGTATCATTAGAATCATCACCCACAATTTTCAAACATATGGATGTACAATCTATTACCTTCCATCCCCAACATAACTTCTTTGCCTATTGTTCTACTAATCTTGGCTGTCAACACATTCAACATGATTATTCCATTGCCCAAACATGGCATCATTACACAAGCAATATATGCGACTAAAAATGGGATAAATCTTTTATCATTTTTAGAAGAGGGGTATGTATTTGATGCTTGAAGCATCAATAAATAAATAATACATTTTTATAAAAATCTAAATTATCAATAAATAAAGATGATTTTGTAGTTTGAAGAAAATAAAAATATTTTGTCTGATTATCAACTTCTTCTCCTTTCACCTTCAACTCTATTGTTTTGTGAGGGAAAAGTTGAGAAATGGTAAGAGAAGGGAACAACCAAAGAAAGATATGAGAGAGCAAAACTAATATCAAAGGGCAAAGGATAAAATAATCGCTAGTGTGGGGTGAGACTTTTGACAAAAATTGAACAAAGGGAGAAGGAAAGAGACAATGACAAGTTTGAGTGACATAGGAATTTTTTAGGCTTCTTCACTCAAATATTTTAAGGATAGAATGATAGATATATCAATTCTCGACTTTCACTTTCACACACTTAGGATTAGGCTCATGTAAATGACAGTTGTCACTCCTTGTATGGGAGGACATTAAGAGGGACATAGTTAAAAAAATAATAGATCTCATCCCATAGGGAAAGGTCGCCATGTACTTGATTTTATCTTCTTCCTCTTTTTCATTTAACATTTTTTTATACAAATTTGTTTGTTAGCTATACAGTTAGGGGTGCAAGTTGGGCTGTGTTAGGTTGGGTTGAGGTCAACCCTAACCTAACCTGAGTTGTTGAACCCCTAACCCTAATCCAATGTTTGGTTCAAGTTAGGGGTATAGTCGAGTTAAGTCAAGCCAAGTATTAGGTTGTTCAAGCTCGAGCTCAACTAATTGAATCTCAACTTGAGCTTAATCGAGTTTCAAGTTTTATTTTTGCTTGAAATTGACTTGAGTCGATACTTGTGAGCTACTCGAGCTTTACTCAACTCGAGTTAATTATATATAAATTAGTATAAAAATACAAATAAATTAATGTTATAAATAAAATATATAATGAAAATCAATTATAAATTATTTATTTATATTATAAATAAGTTAATGACAAAATATTAATGTTTATTTATATTATAAATACAAATATATTAAAAAATAGTATTGAATTATGATCCCAATTAGGCTCAAGTTGAATTCAACTCAAACTTGTTTACGTTAAGCCAAGTTTGTGTATTTAGTGAGCCAAGCCTAAATAGTTCATGAGTAGGCTTGGCTCACTTATGCCCTTAGTTCAGGTCAGCTCAGGTTGGCCTAACTTCTCTATTTCCTTTTGCGAAATGTATTTATTTATTTTTGAACCATAAGGATTCATGTCAGTTCAATACATGTATGCATGTATAGATATATAAATAAATACACAGGTACTTGTAGTGAAAATACACAATATATATGCATGGATAGTGAATATAGATAGATAACCATAAATTCTTACATGCCTAAATACATATTTATATAATCTATATTATATATAAAAGTGTGAATGTAGTGTGTAAGCTTTTTTGGACTAAAATTACTCTCTATTTCTTTGTTTAAGAAAGGGTACAAAAGTCATTTTAAGGGCTACTAAAATGTCCATATTTGTGTATTTATTCCATCTTTAATTATAAGGGTTGAAAATGTAACTTCAATTATTACTTTCCACCTCATTTAATATCTTAAAATTAAGTCTTATACTTAAGGTATTAAATCCCATTTTATCTTATTAAATCTTATATTTTTAAGTTATTTTTCACTAATAAATGCTACTAATTAGATCTATGTCAATATTTTAATATTAACAGTATAAATCCATATATTTTAAAATTGACTAAAAACAAAAAAATTCTTTATCCAAGTGGTGGTTAAGCAATTCAACCATCTGAATCAAATTATTCAATTTATGAAGTCATAGTTGGGTAATAAAAATTTTAAATAGAAATAAATATGTAAAACTACAAAAAATGTAAAAAAAATTAGGCACATTTATGTAATCAAATTAAAAAAAAAGTGTAATAAACAACAATTGGTTTTATTGAAAATGAAAATGAAACACATAATTTAGAACTGGCCAAAAATGAAATATAAAAATTAATAATAAATAGTTCAACTTTTGGGTTAAATATATTAAACTTAAACGTCATAACAAATTAATAAATTATAAAAACAAAAAATAAAAAATATATATTTTTGAAAAAAAAGCATACATACATATGTATAATATCATATATTTATCATATTAAGCAAAAAGTAAGTGTAAAATATCAAGATTAGTTTTACACACAAAAATACAAAAAAAAAAGCTATAGTAAAAATTAAACACATCTATGACTATATTTACACTACTATTAAAAATATGAACAATATTGTGGAATTTTCTTTTGCTTAAAATACTCATTTTTTTTAATTTAGTCCCTATTTAATCGTGAGGTTTAAATTGTAAATTGAACTACTACTTTTCACCACATTCAATTCACTCTATTTAAATCTTATGTTTTTTTGATAAATGAATAATAGAACTTTAGCCAAAGCAACTCCCAATCTACTTAGGAAACTCCTCCACTTACAAAATGATTGATACACTTATTCCACCTTGTTTTCTTGATTGTCTTTTTTGAACTTAAAACTAAACCAATGGTTGTAGGTTTATTTATTTAACTTTTTTGGTTTTTGAATGTAAAAAATACTATTATCAAAAGGAGGAACCACTTCTTTCTGTCAAAGGTATCACTCTAGCATTGCGGTAGGTCTTTGAATTTTTTTTTCCAATTTTATGCTTATTTTTTGGCCAAAAATTGGATTTTGGATAGCAACCAGATGAAAGAGCAAAAGATAAAAAGGCCATTGTTTTGTAGTATCAACGAGAGCTTCTAGCTACTGGTAGTTGGTAGGGCTCTTACATGAATGTAGCCTTTGGGAAGTCTTACCATCCAATGTCAGCCTTTGGGAAGTCTTAAACACCTAGAGAAAAATTCGGATGGCCAATGGCAGTGTTTTATTTTTGAAGAGCCAACAATGGTGTTTCAATGGCTTCTAGCTTAGTGATGCTGCACTGTAATTGTAATTAAAATGGATGAAGATAATTGATGTCTTTTACAATGAAAAAATAAGAAAAGTTGAAGGCCCACGTTGCATTACGGGTTTTATAAAATCCACTTTTATATAAGTGGGTGAAGATGATGATCTAATTGTGTATTAGTTAACCCGATTTCGTATGACCCATGTTGCATTACGGGACCCATATGTTCATATGAAGTGTGGAACCCTATATCAGACTTAAGCATAATTAATTATATGTTAAATAAAAAATAATTAGTTAATCTGAATAACTCCATTAGTTTATTATTACATGAATTCATTAATTAACTAATTGAATATTAGAAAATAGTTAATAATAAATTAGGGCTTACTTAATAAATTTTAATAATTTTTTTTAGTTCAATAAACACAAATTCATTCAACTTAAAAGCCCAATACAGTGTTAATTGATATAATTAATTAAGTTTGCATAAATAATTGAAATCAATATCCTAGATATCATCATTGAAAGTTTAAGACTTTTCTGTGTGTTTTTTTTTATTTTCCTTCTGGTTGGCAACTTGATGTTAGAGGTAGGCTATTTAACTAAGAACATGAAGTTTCCATTGGAAAGTCAATTTGGTTTTAAGAGGGGGCTGCATAACTTGGGATCAGAACAGAAATACATCACAATATTATTTGTCCACCAAGAGGCCACCCATTTTATGATAATGGGCTAGTGCTTTAATGATGGGAAATTTTCAGGTTGCACAAAATTGTTTGTACATTTGGAAAAAGAAGATGAAGTGGGTAATCTTTTACCCATTTTACGATCCATGTAAAATAGTGTTGTTTAGTATAGTATCGTATTTAGTATAATACCAAATTGATAACCTATAATTTTTTGGCTTTCGTACAAACCAAATTAGTTCTTGCAAATAGATATAAACTAGTTTAATTACATTAACAAAATTTTATATTTTATTTATTTAAAATGATTTTTTTATTAATTTCAAACCATCTAAAAATAATTTAATTAATAAAATTATTAAAAAAATAAAAAAAATAAATAGTGAAATTAAAATTAATTTTTATTTATTTGAATATCAATTTAAAATAATAATTAATAAAAGTTTATCAAAAAATAACATTACTAATAAAAATTTAAATTAATTTAAATTAATAAAAATTAATGAAAACAATAGAAAGTATTAGTTTTTATTAATAATATTTAATTGGACTTCGATCAGCTTGACTCAATTAGAAATGTCATAATATAAGGCTTTCCATGCTTTAGTTTTATGTAGCAAAGCTCATTCATTGCAGAGGCTTTGACTAGTGTATATGTAAATATGCATGTGGTAATTTCAGATAACATTAATAATTTTAATATCCTTATTAGAACCATTTAAAAAGGATAAGTAATAAAAGCATGGTGTGCTAGAGTATTTAGATTTTATATTTCATTTTCATTGTTAATAAAAATACTTCTTATTTATTATATTTATTTTTATTTAATATGATAAATCTATGATATTAGAGATGTGCAAAATTTTTATAGACACAATTTTGCTTTTTCTATATTTTTCATTTCTATCTATTTTTTGAATTTTTATTATATAACTATGACACCATGTGTTGGCGTATTTGACTTGAAAAAAAAAACAATATCATTTTTGGGTAACTTTAAAATTTTATTCCATTTACATAATTAATTCTAAAAATAATTATTTTTTTACCACACTTATTTTTGTTTATATGATAAGTTTAAAATATCTTAGATAGCTCAAAATTTTCTATAAATTTTATATATTTTTTAAGTCTTTGTGTTTCTATCTAATTTTTGAATTTTTATTATTTACTTATGACAACATTGGTTAATTCACTTGCCCAAATGATTGGACCATTATGGTGCAAGTCAAGTATGTTGGGCTGAATTTAAGCTTAACCCAAGCCCAACCTTGTGCATCGGACCTAAGGCATCGGACCAAAGTTAAGCTTAATCTGCTCAACTTGGGCCCAACCTCCAACTTGCATTGGAATTTGATGCACTTGGGTTAGTTTTTGACTTGGGTCTATCAATTAGCCCCATGACAAAAACAGTTTTATTTTTAATTATATATAACTAGGGGATAGGCTTCAGTCCAACCCAAAAAATAAAAAAGTCCAAACTTTTGAACCTAGGCCTATGCCCAAGTCAAGGATCGAAAATCGAAGCTAGCCTATCTAAAATTACAAGCTAGGTTGATTCAAGCTCGAACTATGCCCACCTAATTAGCCTCCCTATGGACCACTAACCGCTAATTAGATGCAGAAACAGTTTTATTTTTAAGTTAGTTTAATTTTTAATCCTATTTCTATCATTAATAAAAATAACTATTATCTATCACACTTATTTTTGTTTAATATGATGAATACATGATATTAAAGATGCACTCAATTTTTTTCCCAAAATTTTTATGTTTTTAATAATTTTTGTCTCTATCTTTTTAAATTTTTATTATTTATTTATGATATCACGGGTTTATCCATTTGACCTGAGAAGGTTGAATCATTGACCCACTACTTGAATTAGAAAATGGTTTCACTTTTGGGTTAGTTTTAAATCTTGTATTTCATTTCTATTGAATAAAAATACTTTTGTTTAGCATGCTTAATATTGTTTGATATGATAAATAGATAATATTAGAGATGTGTCTAAATTTTTCATAATTTTTGTAATATTTATATTTATATTTATTTTTAAATTATCATTATTTATCTATAATAACATTGGTTGACCCATTTGATGCTTAGCCATGGTTGAACTATTTAGTTGCCACTTAGACAAAATGGTGGTTTGTTTAATTAATTTTTTGTGTTGGTTTTGAATAAATGCTTTACATTATTTGAAATATTAGACATAGATTTACTTTGTAGAATTTATTGGTGAGAAACAAAAATACTTACAACAAAGTATCTAAGGTGGGAGAGTGAGAGTTAATGCTTTAACAAGAGAAAATTTAATGAAGTGGAAAGTAATACTTTAAATACATTTTTTGCCTACTTAGTTAAAGAGGGATTAAATTAAAAAATAAGGGTGTTTTAGTGAAGAAAAGCCCGCAAAGTTCATTTTTTTAATGTGCCTTAAATATATGATTTAATGAAAGGAAATGATACTTAATGCCTTAAATATGGGACTTAATGACGAGGGATATAATGAATTTAATAAGAGTAATAGTTCAGGTTATGTTTTTTGCCCTCATAGATATAGGGAGACCAAGTTCAAAGAGCAAGGGTATTTTAGTTAAAAAATTCCAGAATCTATACCTCATTTATACTATGCATGTATGATGTATGAATAGGGTCTATTTTCTAGACTTTTCATTGGACATAATTTGCCCTTATCTCTGATTTTTTTGGGATAAATGTGTACTTTGACAAATCACCATAATTAAGAGTTTAAGATAGTGGTTTTCTGGAATTTTCAAGACATAAATTCCCTCTTTAATCACTGAATTTCTTGGGATAAATGTGTACTTTGACAAAGCACCATAATTAAGAGTTTAAGACATTGGTTTTCTGAAATTTTCATTAGACATATATTTTCTAAACTTTTCATTGGACATAAATTACCCTTATCACCGATTTTTTTGGGACAAATGTGTACTTTGACAAATCACCATAGTTAAGAGTTTAAGATAGTGGTTTTATAGAATTTTCAAGACATAAATTACCTCTTTAATCACTGAATTTTTTGGGACAAATGTGTACTTTGACAAAGCACCATAATTAAGAGCTTAAGACATTGGTTTTCTGAAATTTTCATTAGACATAAATTATCACTTTAGCCACTGAATTTCTTAGAACAAATGTGTACTTTGGAAAATCACCATACTTAAGAGTTTAAGACACTAGTCTTCTAGAATTTTCAGGACATAAATTACCCCTTTAATCACTAAATTTCTTGGAACAAATGTGTACATTGACAAAGAACCATAATTAAGAGTTTAAGACATTATTTTTTTTTTTAAATTTTCATTAGACATAAATTATCCCTTTAACCACTAAATTTCTTGGGACAAATGTGTACTTTGACAAAGCACCATAATTAAGAGTTTAAGACATTTGATATTGTAATAGTCATTGTCCAAAAGTCATGCATCCACCTCATCCTTCCATTAAAATTCAGTCAATCAAAAAAAGAAACGTATCCTCACCTTCACATACACCATTGTAAATGTAAATTTTTCTCTCATTGAAAGCTAACAAAATGTACAAATAGAAAAATTAATTATAAATAAATGATAAGAAATAATGATTAAATGAATCAAATCTAAACCCGATCAAGTATATATTATTATAGCATTTATTTTTTTTGAGAATTTTTACTAAAACATGGTATCCCTTTTCAAATTGCCTCTATTAATTGAAATAAAAGGCTTATTAAAAAGCAGATCTAATCCAATACACTTGAACTTCATAAGGTATTTTTCCAAGCTCATTGAATTTATGACAAGTGGACAAGGTGTATATAGATAGATAGGTGATTTGAATTCAATCATATTTTCAATGGATCCTATCGTATTCAAATTCAAATCAGATCATAATCGGATCCATTTTGCATCCCTAATGATTCAACTACTGTGATAAAATGGATAAACCAATGATGTCATAATTAAATAATAACTACTAAAATATATAGAAATAAAAAGTAAAAAATAAGAAACTTATAGAAAAAATTAACATATCTCAAATATTATAAATTTATCATTTTAAAAAAATATAAGTGTGATAAACAATAATTATAAATAAATTATGAAAATGGAAGAGAAAATTTAAGACTGCCTAAAAATGATATTGTTTTTTCTTTCAAGTCAAATGGTCAACAAATGATGTCATAATTATGTAATATAAACAAAAAATTAACAATGAAAATGAAAATACATAATTTAAATCTACAAGCACACAATGATTTGATTACTTAATTATTTTTTATAATGGTTTTAAATGAGCATATAGAAATTATATATATATATATATATATTTGCTTTCCTCAAGTCCCAACAAAACCCCAAAGCAGATTGCAACCGCTACACAACCAATTTGCAAAATGCTCCAACCTCGTATGGATGAAGGTTTTTTGCTTCATGTGATTGGAGGAACACTATGGTTGTAAACAAATTGAATTGGAATGGAACCAAACAATATCGAATTCAATTAGAAAATACAATATGATTCCATATCCCACTTATATTGAAAATTAATATTTGGAATCTATATTCAATATCTAAATATTCAATTTGGTCCAATATTAATTATTTTACTTTATATTATATTATATTTTAGTTATATAAAGTAGACCTGTTCACGAACTGGCCGAGCTTTGTTTTTATATTAATAGAATGCATTCAGGCCCAAACTGAAGCCTAATTCGAGCATTAGACCTAAATCTTGGGCCCAAGCCCAACCCTCATATAAAGTCAGAAGCCTGGGCCTAAGCCCCTACTAGGAAATTGGCAAAAGATATATTTTTTTTCTCTTTTTACTCAATAACAAAACTAATTTATTTATATTATAAGGCCTCAAAGCTAGCTCGTCAGGCTACCTAGTCCATGAACAGGTCTAATATAAAGTATACACTATTTATATAATTTAAATATTATATATGTATTACTTAATATATAATTTAAATATTATATATATATATATATACATATATGAATTATATGATTAATCTAATTGGATACTTGTTGAGCTAAATCAGGTCATATATAACTTCAAATTATTTGATTCGAATTTAATTATGTCAAATCTCAAATTTGAAATCAAATTTTGGGATAACATTTACACCCCTAAGGAATATTGACTATGCTCCTATTTGGGAGTGTTTACTGGATAAATAGGTGCTTATCCTAAAAAGTGCTTATGAGTGTTTGGTGAAAAAGCATTTCTTTTAAACGTGGGTAGCATAGGAGTTTTGAAATTTATGTGGTGGGCCAAGATGGGCTTGAAATGCAAAACATTTTTTTCTTGGAAAAAGCTAAAATTTTGAGCTTATTTGACAACTCAAATTCCCTACTAACTTTAATATGCTCTCCTCTCTACTAACCCAATTAAAATACACCACCTGTCACTATCCATGCTACAAGAGATTTAACCTTCCAACAACCCATCAGACCTTAACCTCCGCTAAAATAAATTCCTATTTTAGTTACCCACAAAACATTCCTTTCCCCTACTCTCTTGCACACTAAGGACAACAAGTTTCTAGAAATGCAAATTTCAAATCAAGTAATATAGATCACACAAAATACTGAACATTAGGTAGCTTCCAACTTCATATCGTACTATCAAATAATTGTTGCTGGTGATTTTGTGACCCTTCGTTGTGGCTTGACAGATTAAAATTGTCATTTGCCAATTAAGGAAAGATTGCTTGGTTAAAGAGGAATTTATAATTGATTTTCCTAGAAGACTTTCAATTTAACTGAAAGCAACTTGTTCATCTCTGTTTGAATTAAGAACATTGAACGTGTCACTGTTATAGGTTTGAGGAGGCTCAAACTGGAACCTCGTAGGGCTTATTTTGAACATTGCACTTAGCATCATCCAAAAAAATGAGTCATTCTGATCGTTTATCATGTTATGTTGTCAAATTTATCAATTTTTGGGTTGAGAAATGGAAGTGGAAAGTAAATTCCTCAACTGGGCCAAATAGATTTATATATTGCAGAGAATTAATTCAATTAGGGATCTGTAATAGTTTGTTGTAGAACATTACCAAAAACTTGGGAAGAATATCAGATTCAATGAACTGGAGTTCGTATCTTCAATAGATAGTTTTTACTTTGAGAATGCAAAACTGAAGAAAAATGTAAAAGTTGATAACAGATCATGTTATGCTTAACGGCTAGAAGTTTTAAGATGCAAGATGCTGGTTAGCTTGATCTGAAATTTGTCATTTCTGGAAATTTCTACTTAGCACACAAGAGAGAGAGGAAAGGAAAGGAGAGTACATATTTATGCATAAAAAATAAATATTTTGTTTTTAAAAAATAGTATGTAACGGAGGTTAAGGTTTAGTGGGTTGTTGGAATGCTAAATCTCTTGTAACATGGATAGGGATAGGTGGTGTATTTTAATTGGATTAGTAGAGAGGAGAGTAGATTAAAGTTAGTAGGAAATCCAAACTCTTGTTCAGGCTTATTTCTGAACTAAACTATTTATTGGTTTAAAGATAATAATTGGAGCCGTTTGATAACAACTTGAAGCTGCCAAACTGAAAAAAGACTTGTTACTTTGTATTTTAGTTATAAAATAATTAAATAATAAAATTTTCAAGAGTATTGTAATCTCCCCAACTATCTTTCAATCAGTAAAAAGTCCACAACCAATTGATGTTGGCCCAGTTGGTATTGTAGCAGAGACTTTGGACCAAATAAGTGGGCTACCCTTGTTGTGTAGTCTCAAGAAGCCCAGAAAAAAAAAAAAAAAACTTATTTCCATTAAAAGGCAAAATAATAAGCTTTTCAGTTCTGCATCTTCATCTTCAACTTAATCAAATAGCCAATGTCAGCCATTTAACTTACACAATGCAACAAGATAAAAATATCAATATGCCCAATACCAATAATCAGTAAATCCCATGAATAAATATTTTCAAGTACGGAAATGTTCCAGATGCATGGATAAATGTGCTGCGAGATCGGCGTGAGGCACACACCGTGAGGAGCAGATTTGAATTCCTTTGTAAGGGTTTTGATGACTTTTGTGTTTTAGAGAGTGCTCGTCCAAATCAAGGTGCTTTTTTTATGTTTTATTTTTTTTTTTTCAAAATTGGTTCAGAAGGGTCGGTTTAAGTCCTGGCTACTCTTTGAACCATGGCTTGACCTAATACATTCCCTGTAGGAGCATATCGGGAAGGCCCCGATAAAATGCGTATTGACCGATACAAGCCGATATATAATGATATAATGAACCTTAGTCCAAATATGATAGAAGTGCTGTTTGGTTAGATGTAGGCTAAAGATTTTGTCCTGTGTCTTGTATGTTTTTTTTTTTCTCTTAATTTTTTTTTTCTCCAGCCAAAAAGGAAAAAAAAAAGATAAGATAGATACTCTTGTTTTATTTTATTTTTTTATTTTTTTATTTTTTTATTTTATTAACATGTGAGAGATGCCTTCTGCCATCCCAAACTTTGAAAATCCACCAACCCTGTGTATGGGTGTATATCCATGACCACCGATATGAAAACGATAGACCTGGGCAGTCTCTACCCTCGGGTTGGGCTCCGAGCCTGCGACAATATTGAGAATTGTTTATCACTTATGACCAGTAGCGTGTTTACGGTTTGATTAACCAAATCATCAGGGATTTTTTAAAAACGAACTGGTCCTATCAGTTTTGTAATCTCCGAACCGATATCACTGATCTGGTTGAGCAATTAAATTGTTCATTTTTTATATTTATAATATATACTATAAATAATATCGATTGGTTCAGTTAACTGTCAGGTTTTTTACTAAATTATTGGTGATACTACTTCCACTTGTTTGGGATGTTAATTAAAAACCGAAAAACTGAACTAAATCGATAAAACTGAATAAAAAATTCTGGTTAATTGAACTGGCTAGTGTGATATTTTAAAAAAACCGAAAGTTATAATTCGGTTTCAGTTGACCAATATAAAAAACCAATGGTTATATCATATATATATATATATATATCAAAATATTGAAGAACTGAGTTGATCAGAAACCAAACCAATCAATTGATTAATTGATTGATTTTAGTTCAATTTCAGTTGACAGTTTTTCAAAAACTGATGGTACCATTTCAGTTTAGAAAACAGGCCCACAATTCGATCGACCGAACCATGAGCATCCCAACTACTTGTAGCCAAATGCTACATTGTTACACCTAAATTGCACGCTCTGCTCTACCCATGCTACTGTAGGTCTTATAGTGGAGTCCGAATCTCCTCAAAGCAAAACTTGTGAGAACACAGACTTTGGCCGTACATTGGGAATGTCTCTTGTGTGTCGTTGGATGCCCATGCTTGCAAAGTATTTGCAAGGTTTTTACTTTCAAGAGATCACATTGCTTTATAGTGTCCTTAAAACTTATACTCTTACAGGGCCATACATTTAGCCAAGTGGCCTTAACCTAAGACTTATAAACTCTTTTCAATGATGAAAACCATCATAAACTCTTATTTTGATCAACCAAACTGCTCTACATTTCGGAGACACAAATCCCATAAGTTTAGGGCTATGGTGTCTACCTGGTGGGTGCCTGCCCTTTCCCTTTCTGATGGGCCTTTTTATTTTCTTTTTTTTTTTTTAGAATGGATTTTGGGGTGGAGACAGGTTATGGAATTTTACAACCCATACATGCAGATATAATATTATGTTAAACTTGATCCGCATGTTGAATCAACTAAAATCCCCATAGTGCTTGCAATTAAATTATTGTTGCAAGGCAATATAAACTTATGTACTATGTGTTGAATTTAATAATGTTTTAAATATTATGTAAAGGATAATTAATAGGTTATATGTTATGTATATGTTTTAATCAAATAATTGAAAATTTTGTTTTTTTTTTTTTTTTTTTTTTTTCTGTATGATTCACAGAAAACCGATATCCATCCATTTATAATATATGAAATTAAAAGTGGGTTTTAGATTTAGCTAGATCCAACCTGCCAACTTGACCCACCCCACCCTCAAATGTGGGGGAGGGTTTTGCATTTTTGTTTGGGAGGACTTGGATTTTAAAAATCCAACCTGCTATGGATTTTGGAAAAGGTACGGATTCGGAGATTTGGGGAGGCAGGGAAGGTCTATAACAAAACCCTTTCTGAACCAGCACATTGCCATTTCGTGGAACTACGATGGAAACCATTATTTGTACAGACAGGTGATCTGAACTCCCCCAAATGAAATCAATAAGAATACTCAACCCTTGTCTATAGATCCAATCATCCAAATTATTCTTACAAGCTACCCACCCACACCGAAAGATAGGGGTGCTCATCAACAACTGAAACTGAAAAAAAAAACTGAACCAATAAAACTGAACTGAAAATTCTGGTTAATTAAACTGGTCATTTCGATTTCAGTTAACCAATATGAAAAACTAGCAGTTAACCAAAGCAATTGGTATATATATTTATTTATGTATATTATATATTATTTGTTATTTTTATTCCTAGTATTTATATTATATATTTATATATTTATTTACAATATATATTATACATATAAAATAACTAAAAAGCCAAAGAACCAAACTGATAAACTAATTAACCAATTGGTTTTGATTCACAATTTTCCAAAAACTAGGGGTGGCCACAAGCTGAGCTGCTCACAAGTCACGAGCTGTTCAATTTCGGCTTGGCTCGGTTTAAACCGAGCTTTGATTCGAACTTGAGCCTAATATATAGGCCCGTTTGCTAATCGAGTCGAGCTCGAGCTTAATAAAGCTCGGCTCGTAGTGAATCTCGTGAGCCTAATCGAGTACATATGTATATTGGGTGCCACCTCGGCTATTGAGGGGACCTCGGCTCAGCACCTCAATAACTGAGGGAGACCTCAGCTCGGCACCTCAACAAATGAGGGAGACCTCAACTCGTCACCTCAAACAACTAAGGGAGGCCTCAGCTTGACACCTCGGTTGCTAGGGAAACCTTAGCTTGGCACTTCAGCAACTGAGGGAGACATCAGCTTGGCACCTTGGCCATTAAGGGAGACCTCAACTCAGCACTTTAGTACCTCAGAGACACTTGCAATCAAAGGTAGCCGAGCTCAAACTTTTGAGCTTTTGACTTGAATCGAGCTTGAACTCAAGTCTCTAATTCGAATTGAGCTCAAGCTTGAGCTTGAGCCTAATAGTTTATGAGCGAGCTTAGCTCAAATAGCCAGATATTCAGCTCAACTCAATTTGAATCCATCCCTACGGAAAAAATGGATGGTATCAATTTAGTTTAGAAAATAGACCCATGGTTTAGTTTATAGAATTGTGAGCACCCCTGCCAAAAAGAATAAAAAAAGTAGGAAATATCAATCTCATCAATTATTTAAATTATTATGTTTTCTAAAAGTAGGGATAAGTGGATTGCAATCCACCTCAGAAATATGAAATTTCAGCCCCCTCCTAG
>NW_010729141.1:2584081-2602600 GCF_000365185.1 Nelumbo nucifera
CCCCATAAACCGCATCATGCATGTAAATTTGGCATCAATCCATGGGTAGGACTTAGTCCACCCCTAGAAATCTTAGGGGTGGACTGAACTATAAAAACCCCTAAAAGGTATTCCTTTGTGCTATAAATATAGAAAGAGGAAGAATGGAAGGAGACAAAACTAAATCTACCCACATGGAAATAAGAGGGATAATTAACCTTTAGGTTGTGTCTGGCTTGAAGGAAAAGGTAGGGAAATATGAGAAGAAAAATGGCCTTAAGGTTGCCATTTTTCCTTCAAACCAAACACAGCCTTAAGGTTGCCATTTATAGAATTCTTTTCATAAGAAGAGATATATGAGAAGAAAACTGGCCTCTAAGTCTGTTCAACACTTTTATTTATGAAATGTAGAATATTTACAGATTACCTTTCGCATTTTTTTCACACAAAGTTACCACCCTGATAATCAAACCCACATTCTCCTAATTACCAGCCCAAGATTTTACCATTATATCAATTAAACTCTTCACTTGCATTGATAAAGGAAACTTTCCTTATTATTAAGCTTTTCTCTTGGGGGGTGTTCTTTTTTTGGAGTTTGAGAGGGGGGAAAGTTGGTCAATGGGATTTTGATTCCTATCGACCAAAAATCCTATGTTCTTTTTTCAGATTTATGTGGGGACCAGAGAAAGTTTATTTTCCTAGGTATACCCATCTCTTAGGTGGGTAAATAACTTTCCCACCTTGGGGGAAAGTTGCCAACACTTGAAAGAGACAAAAATTTCCCTTGTAATAATGGATTTTTATGCTGGGTAAGTACATTTACCCGGATAAGTAACTTACCGAAATGCAAATGAGGTCTTGATGACTTGAATTATTAATTTCTATCATATGCAGGGATAATGCACCTAACCATACCATCCATTAGGCCTGGGACTTTTTGGATTGGTCATATATTCATCCCACAATCCACATTGATCTATACCCCTTGGTTGATTACAGATTTCTTTTTCAATTTTCCCATTGATGTGTAACGAGGGAAACACATGGTAATTTTGGCTTCCCAACCATAGTTCTATGTGGAATGTTTAGTTCCATGAACTGTTTGTTTTGAATTTTACATGTACACTATAATCAATGTTGTGAAGTAAGTTGATTCTATGGTTCATTAATTTATTACTTAATTGTAGGATTATTGATGGTGTATTTGGTGGAATTGTTAAAATTCCAATATGTGTTAAGAGTTAAGTTTTATTGGCATGGTAAATAAAAAAAGACCAAGTCGTGTCCTAGTTTGTAGGAGTTGTGGTTGAGGATGTTCACCACTTTGCTTTGATTCTGTTCCTAAAAAGCTGCACATGTTGTTAGTAAACATTGTGCTGTTTAGAATATCTCTATTTAAGTTGTAAGTCTGTCTTTTATTAATACAAGTAATTTTCAGCTTGAATCTTCTATTTAATACCAACATCTGGTATCAGAGCCATTGCATTAAAAAAAAAATAGCACTTTTCTTGCAGCAGCAAGGTGATATGGCGTCCGACAGCAATAGTTTTGTGCAACCAGCTATTCCCCATTTTGATGGTCATTATGATCATTGGAGCATGTTGATGGAAAATTTTTTAAGGTCCAAAGAGTATTGGGACATTTTAGAGAATGAGGTGACTGAACCAGTTGCAGAAGAAACACTCACTGAAGCACAAAGCAAGGCTTTGGCAGATCGAAAGCTCAAGGATTTGAAAGCAAAGAACTATTTGTTTCAAGCAATTGATTGCTCGATTTTGGAGACCATTCTCCAAAAAGACACTTCAAAGCATATCTGGGATTCGATGAAGAAGAAATATTCAGGCACAACCAGGGTGAAGCAAGCACAACTTCAAGCCCTCACAAGAGATTTTGAGACTCTTCAAATGAAATCAGGAGAGTCTRTTACCGAATTCTTTGGRAGAACAATGGGGATTGCAAACAAGATGCGCTTTCATGGTGCAGTCATGGAAGACGTTAAAATTGTTGAGAAAATTTTGAGATCAATGACTTCAAAGTGGAACTATGTTGTTTGCTCCATTGAAGAATCCAAAGATGTTGAGCATATGTCCATTGATGAGCTTCAAAGTTCCCTACTTGTTCATGAGCAAAAATTCAATCATGAAAATAATGAGGAGCAAACAACTCTCAAAGCCTCTACTGAATTCTCAGGCATGAGAGGAAGAGGTCGAGGAAGAAGTGGAAGAGGATGTGGAAGAGGTGGTCGTGGAAATAGGGACAGCACTCTCGTTTCCAAGAGAGATGACAACTCTCAAGAAAAAGAAAAATGGCAGTATGACAAGTCCAAGATCAAATGTTACAGATGTGGATATTTTGGTCACTACAAGAATGAATGTTATACAAACTTATCCAAAGAGAAGGGAGAAAAATCCAATTTTGCTGAGAAGAAGAATGAGGAAGAAACACTCTTGATGGCCTTTCATGCATAGCAAGAGCCTGATCAAGAGACATGGTATATGGATACCGGTTGCAGCAATCACATGAGTGGGTGTAAGTCTTCTTTTCTAAACTTTAATGAAGATTTTCGTTCAGTTGTAAGTTTTGGGGATAAATCAATTGTGAATGTCATGGGAAAAGGGGATATTCAAATCAGGACTAGGAATGGTTCTATTGAAATCATTTCAAATGTTTTTTATATTCCTGATTTAAAAATAGATCTTTTGAGTGCTGGTCAGTTGCAAGACAAAGGTTATAAAATCACCATCTTTAAAGGAGAATGTGAGGTGTATGATCCAAAAAGAGGCTCCATTGCTGTAATAAAAATGACTTCAAACAGGTTGTTTCCTTTGAAGATCAAAACAGTGCCAACTTGCTTGTTTGTTAAAGAAGATGGCTTATCATGGAGGTGGCATCATAGATACAGGCATTTGAACTTTAATGGGCTGAAGACACTACATCAAAAGCAGATGGTTACTGGCCTTCCACCAATCACTCCTCCATCAAAAACTTGTGAAGAATGTGTTATTGGCAAACATTAAAGGGATACATTTTCTAGTGGAAAAGCAGAAAGAGCTCGAGCTGTACTTGAATTGGTTCATTTAGACCTATGTGGACCAATCAATCCAACTTCAAATGATAATAAAAGGTATTTTATATCTTTTATAGATGATTTCAGCAGAAAGACCTGGGTGTATTTTTTGCAGGAAAAATCAGATGCTTTCCAAGTATTTAAAAGTTTTAAGGCTTTAGTTGAAAATGAGGCCGATAAGAAGATTAAAACACTCAGAATAGATCGAGGAGGAGAATTTTGTTCAAGTGAATTTGATGCATATTGTGAAGCAAATGGCATAAGGAGGCAGCTAACTACTTCATACACACCGCAATAAAACGGTGTGTGTGAAAGAAAGAATAGAATCATTCTCAACATGGTTCGAAGCTTGCTAGCTACCGAAGGAGTTCCAAAGCAGTTCTGGCCTAAAGTAGTGTTATTGTCAATTCATGTTCTAAACAGAAGTCCGACCTTTGCAGTGAAGAACATGACACCTCAAGAGGCGTGGTGTAGAAAGAAGCCTTCAGTTGAGCACTTCAAAGTATTTGGATGCATTGCATATGCACATATACCTGATGAAAGAAGGAAAAAACTTGATGACAAGAGTGAAAAATGTGTGTTTCTTGGGGTAAGTGAATCTTCAAAAGCTTACAAATTATTTAATCCCATGACAATGAAGGTGGTAATAAGCAGATATGTAATTTTTAATGAAGATTCTAAATGGAATTGGACTGACAATTTAGTTTCAAATCCAATACTTGATGATGTTGTCTTAGATGATGAGATAGAAGTTCTTGAAATCCAAGTGCAGCCTCAACCTGAAATCCAAGAGCAATCATCATCTCAGTCTGAAATCCATGAGCAGCAATCGTTTCAACCTGTGGCTCAAACTCATCAACAATTGGAAGAAGAAAGGGGTTATAACTTGAGGGATGAAAACACAAGAAGGAGGCCAGCATGGATGATGGATTACGATGTAAGTTATTCAAGTTCTGATGATGATAATGCTCATTTTGCATTGTCTGTAGACAGTGATCCAATCACATATGACGAGGCTGTAAAAGACAAGAAATGGAGGGAAGCAATGGACAAAGAAATCAAGTCCATTGAGAAAAATCACACTTGGGAGCTGATTGATCTGCCTAAAGGACAAAATACCATTGGTGTCAAATGGGTTTATAAGACAAAATTGAATGAAAAAGGTGAAATCGACAAGCATAAAGCCTGACTAGTAGCAAAAGGTTACAAGCATAAGCATGGAATTGATTACAAGGAAGTGTTTGCTCTAGTTGCTAGAGAAGATACAATCAGGTTGGTGATTTCACTAGCAGCTCAAAACTCTTGGCCTATTTTTCAATTAGATGTAAAGTCAGCTTTCTTGCATGGCAATTTGCAAGAAGCGGTGTTCATTGACCAACCACCTGGTTATGAGAAGAAAGGAAAGGAAGAGAAGGTTTATAGATTAAAGAAAGCACTCTATGGACTGAAGCAAGCACCGCGAGCTTGGTACAGTTGCATAGATGTTCATTTTATCAAGTTGGGATTTCAGAAATGTCCTTTTGAGCACACTTTTTATGTCAAGACTGAAGAAGGAGGTAATATACTCATTGTGTGTTTATATGTTGATGACTTGATATTTACTGGTAATAATATCAAGATGTTTGATATGTTTAAAGTATCTATGATGAAGGAGTTTGAAATTACTGATTTGGGATTAATGCGTTATTTTTTGGGATTGGAAGTCATTCAAACTACTGCTGGTAATTTCATTTACCAGAAGAAGTATGTTCAAGAACTTCTTGCAAAATTTAAAATGGCCGATTGCAAGCCAGTTGGAACACCAACTGAACCTGGTTTAATGTTGCGCAAAGATAATGGTGACAAGGAGGTTGACAACACTTATTTCAAGCAAATTGTTGGTAGTCTCATGTACTTAACCTCCACGAGACCTGACATCATGTATGCAATAAGTTTGATTAGTAGATACATGGAGAAGCCATCTGAGATGCATCTAAATGCAGCTAGAAGAATCCTTAGATATGTGATAGGTACAATTGATTATGGTGTGTTTTACAAAAGGAAAAATGGTACTGATCTTGTTGGCTATACAGATAGTGATTATGTAGGTGATGTAGATGATCGCAAGAGCACTTCTGATCACGTATTCATGCTTAATTCTGGTGCGATATCATGGTCCTCAAAAAAGCAAGATATAGTGACACTTTCCACAACTGAAGCCGTGTTTGTAGCAGCAGCCTCAAGCTCATGTCAAGCTTTGTGGCTTAGAAAAATGTTTGAAGTACTTGGTGATGAGAAAAAGGGTCCAACAATCATTTATTGTGATAACATGTCAACTATCAAGCTGTCAAGAAATCCAGTCATGCACGGGAGAAGTAAACATATTGATGTTCGTTTTCATTTTCTAAGAGATCTTTGCAAAGATGAAAAGATTGAGCTGCAATATTGTAAGAGTGGAGAACAAGTTGCAGATATTTTGACTAAGCCATTGAAGCAACCAGCGTTTGAAAAATTGAGGAACATGCTTGGAGTTTGTTCTGTTCGAAGCATTAATCAAGAAAAAGAAAAGACCATGTGGCAATAGAATCCTAAACTGTTTTCCAGCAGAAATCAATTTAAGGGAGAATGTTAAGAGTTAAGTTTTATTGACATGGTAAATCAAAGACCAAGTCAAGTGTTCTAGTTTGTAGGAGTTGTGGTTGAGGATGTAGTTAAGTTTTATTGGCATGGTAAATCAAAGACCAAGTGTCCTAGTTTGTAGGAGTTGTGGTTGAGGATGTTCACCACTTTGTTTTGATTCTGTTCCTAAAAATCTGCACATGTTAGTAAACATTGTACTGTTTAGAATATCTCTATTTAAGCTGTAATTCTGTCTTTTATTAATACAACTAATTTTTAGCTTGAATTTCTATTCAATACCAACAATATGTAATGCGGTATCTTTGTCAGACTACATTCTAAAATGCCATCCAACCTTGGGCATTAATTTTTATATGGGTCATTTAGAAAATTAAAATAAAGCATCAACCCAAAACTTCTTAGATGGCTTTGAAGTATAGCAAAGCTACAAGGGGTAGAGATGGAGAGGAGAAATTAAGATTATAGGACCCATCGGGAATGGAACAGTCAGTGGGTCATGCAAACCCAATTAGACTCAGTGTTTTCGAATCGTTCCTGAAAACCATTCAGACAACTAGTTCCGTTTCACCCTTAATCTGTTCCTAGGTTAGAAACCATTGATTTGATAAAAAAACCGCTGATTTGACGATCAAACCATTGACTCGTTTGACTCAGACAGCGGTTTGTGGTTTAAAAAGGAGGCAGAGGAGATTGAAGCTCAGATCTGAGATCATCCTAGAGAGAGAGAGAGAGAGAGAGAGAGAGATATGAGATCTCATAGATCTAAGAGAGGTTTGACGCTTGGAGCCCCGGATGCTGCATTGCTGTTGCCGCTGCCGTCGTTGGTGACATTGGGTGATCCTCCTCCCTTCTCCCTCCTTTCTCTCTTTCCTTTCTTTCTCTCCCTTATTTCTCTCTTTCTTATACTTTCCTTCTTTTCTTTCTTTCTTGCTTTCTTTCTTTCTCAACCGAATGCCAACCGCTAGATTTCCTTCTCCTAATAAAAGACTAAACTGACTAAACCGTTCGAACCAAACAATCGAACTGCTGACCCAAAAACTAATGGCCAAAACAGTTCCATTTCTGGATTGGTTTTCAAAACCTTGATTAGACTTAAACTGAACTAATCCTATTATACGGGGTCTGGGTTGACATTATGGATGTCCTAAAAGCACTTACAAATTTGTGGTATAAAATCATGTTCCTTGCTACAAGTACCATGAAAGCACTTCAGGTTGTAAATGTCACATATCAAGTTTGTACATATTGTACCCCATGTATATATGCAACATTTACAGTCCCAACTGTGCAAGATTTACAAGCCTACAGTGCTCTTGAGCTACCCAAAACATGTTTCTGTATTGTAGATTTCCACCTAAATGAAATTCTTGATTCTTTTGAAATGTTGATTTGTTTGAAAATTTTCAAATTTCTTTCACAATACAAACAAATTTTTCTTACCACCTAGATGGTGATCCAGTTGATCTTCAAGGGAATGAAAATATTGTTTGAATCTCGAAAAATTTATATTCGACCAGGGTTAACTTTTAAAGGTATCTCAATTACTTTACAATCCAGCACTCAGATAATCTCAAAACTGATTGAAGCTTAGCATGGTTCCTTCCCTTAACTTTATTTCGTTTGACAGAAAATAAGAGAAAAACACAAAGTTGAGTGAGTTTTTTAAGAAACTTTAAAAAATTCCTTCCCTCAACTTTCAGTTTCCATCCTACTTTTTGACAAATCAAACATAGCTTTATCAGGTCCATTTAATGTGATGAAAATCCCAGTTCTCATGCATGCATGGTGAATTGGCTAGTAATCTTAATCTCAATTTGGAAAGAGTGTAAATACAAATATGCACTGTTTTCAAAATTTGACCGGACCGGGCGATCAGACTGAAAAACTAGGAACCGATTACTTGACTGGTTTCGTTGTCTTCTAAAACCGTTGATTTTGGTTAGCAAACCACTGAACCGGCCAGTTAACCGTTCAAATAGTTTTGAACGTTTTCCAATTTTTTAATTTTTTTTGTCAAAACGGGCCAGCTGTTCGGGTTGAATGGTCGAACCGTTTGAACCAGTAACCGGACCCCTGACCAGTTCGGTCACTAATTCGTTTTTAAAAACCATGCAAATATGTAAAATACAAAGCTTTGTATATTGAATTATAAACCTTGAATTTGCACCGTACATATTTGTATTTGTATTCTTCCCAAATTGAGCCTAAGGCTGTATTTGGTTGCAGTGTAAACTATTTGAACTAACACAAAACAAATGGTAGTGTAAATTCATGATTTGGGTGCAAATTCTGATAATCTAATTTTGTTTTGATAAGTTTTACCTTATTTTGTTTGATTGCAATTCAATTGAAGTAAAATAAGACTTGAGGCAGAATAAAGTAAAACCCCCCCCAAAAAAAAACCAAAATTTGCATTCTTTTCATTTGCACTCCCATGCCTTTGTACTAGTGCAAATAAAATTGCACTGCAACCAAACGCAACCTAGCTAAGGTCCAAATTTCAGAAAAAGATGGACAACCAATGTTGAATGGAAAGGCTAGAAATGATAGGATCAGGAATGAAATCATCTGTAGGAACCTAGGAATAACTCCAATAGATGATAAAATAAGAGAAATTAGGTTTGGTGACGATGCATAGAAAACCATTAGTAGAACTAATAAGAGAAATGATTTGTTACAAATTGAAGGAACTAGAAGGGTCAAGGGTAGACCAAGAAGGACATGGATAGAAGTATTAAGAAATTATTTAGGCTGTGTTTGAAATTGATGCAAATGAAGTGTAAATCTCGGTTCAGGGTAAATTTGCACTCTGGTTCACTTTTGCCTGTGTTTGGCAACATTACATTTATGCATTGACAAATGATAGACCAATGCATATTTGCATTGATAATAAGATGTAAAAGTACATCAATGAAAAAGAAGTAAATTTGTATTTAAGTGGGCTTTTGATAAAAAAAAAGCATATGCTTTATTGGAATTCATGTTTGCATCCATTACAACTAAAAAATCTGCTTGGTAAGAATATAAATTTGTTAGTGCAAAACTAACCCAATTTTACAATTTATATGAACCATTTTACACTCTACATATTTACATTCACACTTATTTGCATCGTTTTCAAATGCAGCCTTTAGTACTAATAATTTAATAGTGGATATGACTTCTAAACATAATATATTTGGAAAACAGGATTCATGCAGCCAACCCTATATAATTGAAATAATGAATGGATGATGATGATGATGGACAACCAAAGACCATCCTAGCTCGTACAAATATAATGTGCAATGTGTCTAATAGGATCAGTAGCCGGAAAAAAGTGATTTGGTAGTTGTAGGGGTTAGAAACAAATTGAACATTACTTGGGTGAAAGTAATTAGAAATGATTTAACCACTTAAATTTAACAATAGATTTGACACCAAATAGAATGAAAGGGCAAAAGAAGATTGAAGTAGATGGGGCAAAGCTTTGATGATGATGATGTGTCTAAAGTGTATAACTTATGTATGTATGGCATGTGTATGTACAAGCAAGGTTTTTAAAAACGAATTGGAAACAACCGGTCAAAGCACCGGTTTCTGGTTAAGCGGTTCAACCGTTTGGGTCGAATGGTTCGACCTGTGACATCATAAATAAATTAAAAATAAAAATATATTTATAAATAATAAAAAATAGCATAAAATTAAATAAAAACAGAAAAATACATAAAATAAAACTATCTAAATACAAAAGTTATACAGTATAAAATACATAAAAAATATAAAAATAAAATACAGAAAAATTCTAAAGAATACAGAAGAAACACAAAAATTCAAAAAACATAGAAAAATAAAACTATCTAAACAATTAACAATTAAGGAAACCAACATGAATAAAATTTAAAACCAACATATTATTAGATGACTATGACATTGTTGGAGGGCCTTAGTAGAACGCTAGATCATCTTATATCCATAAATTGAGAATCTGAGACTGAATTCAATTAGCTTTACTCTTGGAAATCCTCATCATCATCTCTAACTCCAAAGAAAAAAGAACTAGAGGTAATCCAATGCCAAGTGACAAAAGAAGGTAATCACAGCATGTATGCGGATGAGCTCAACAATGGTCACGATGACCAAGATTCTAATGCTAAGAACTAAGCGCTCAATTAAATCGGCAATGGCAGGCAACGGGGCAGTGACAGGAAGTCAGGAAGCAACAGAAAATCAATCAAGCTTGTAATTTGTATCATCGGAAGAACTAGAATATATCCAGTTTTGAAATTGCCACCACTATCGATATGGTCCCAAACATCAAAGGTCTTTGCAAGGGGCTTAGAAAGATCATTGCCCAGACAGTGAGAGCGTAAGATAACCCCACCGAATCCAGAAAAATGGGTTCTTGGGGAAGTGTGGTAGGGGAGGGTAGGGGCTGTCGCCGCTTGATAGAGGCAAAGCTAGGGCCACCGGAGCTATCTACGTCGAGTATGTCGATTGAAAGAGGAGGGGAGACAACTCAAATGCCAGTGCAGAAAGAGTCGTGCCGTTCAAAGCTTCTAAGATCCATTGCTCGATTTTGCATGCTCTGCTCCCAAAATGCAGAGAGACTTGCGAGGGCAGATCCGGGTTGGTTGGTCCGGAAAGTTATGGGAGAGGCAGGCTAAGTGAAATAATATACTGGAAACTACGCAAGTTTCTGATGGTTCGCACTGCGGCAGCTTCTGGGCTAATTGGGGATGCAAATTTTCTGCGTTTTTGAGCTATGAATTCCTTGACATGCTCAAGCTTGGCTATCACTGCACCCGCCATAGCACCAGCAACAAAGATGGTCACCGCCGATAATGGTGGTGTGACTGTGAC
Organism: Nelumbo nucifera; assembly: GCF_000365185.1. The sequence goes on from NW_010729141.1 coordinate 2,594,592, forward strand.
GGTGGGCTTGGGCTTGGTCGCAGGTGATTGTCGTTGCAAGTGCTGCTGCAAGCCTGCAACTGTTATTGCCGCTAAAACCCCCTGCCCACCGCTGCAAAATCGCCGGCCGCCGCTGCAAATCAGTCGCCGGACCTGTTACTGCTGGACGGTTGGACCTGCTGCAAAATCAACGCTGGCTACCATAGATGAAGCTGACCGCCGTCGCCGGTGGCTGTGAATGGTTGTCGTCGCTGTGTTTCGCCGTCGACTGCCGTAGGTCGTAGTCGGTTGGGTGTGAGGGCTGAGAGGAGGGAAGGTTAGAACGAAAATGGGGGTCGTTCTAACCCTAAGCATTCGTAATATTTGGGGTCAGGGATATAGGAGTCATTTTATTTTTTTGTTTTTTTTATTTTATTTAAATCAACGAAAATATAAAATATAATCCGGCTCGGGTCAAATGGTTTAGCGGTTTGATCGCTCGGGCCAGCGATTTTCTGACTTTTTCAACGGTTTTTAAAGAATTGCCGATTTATAATATATCCGGACCCGAAAGCCTGACTGGTTACAAGTTTTTCCGGTCTGACCCCACGATTGAAACGGTTCATCATTCATTCTCCTCAATTAGCGTGGTCCTACCAATTGTTTGTCTACTGGGCTAAATCCAACATTTTCTCTGTTGGACTGAGACTACTCAAAAGGAAGTCTTTCTCAAGTAGTCTATATTCTTTTCCTTCCTTTGTTCCCTTCTTTCAATAAAAAAAACTGGTAGCTCTTGAAAATTGAAGATACAAAGTTTTCCTTCATTCAACTATTCAGTGATATGGATACATCATTTGTCATGGACCAAATAAGCCATTAGCTCAATCAAAGAGCCCCAGGGGTCAAAGCAAATTAAGAAAGAAAAACACAGAAAAAAGGGGGAACTCGTAAGATTCAAAGAAAGAGAAGCAGATCAAAAGAGAAAAAAGAAAACAAGAAAAGAAAGATTGAATTTCCCTGCATCTATGCAGACAAAAAGTTTACCTTATGTAATTAGGCCTGTCAATGATATCTCGAAATTTAAAGTTTGATCGGATATTCAATCCAAGTATCTCGAATTCAGATGATGTATTTATGTAATCGGATCAGATTCAGATTTTAAATCTACATCCCATTAAAAATTAGATTAGATTCAGATTTTACTCTATCTGATTCGATTAAAATCCAAATCCAATTATATTATAATATTTATTAATTTTAATACATAAATTCATATAATTATACTTAAAATTATAAAAAATATATTTATATTATATATATATAATAAATTGAATATGTTATATTTATATTAATTTATTATATATAAAAATTGAAAATAATTAATTTTTTATTTTAAAAATTTAAAGCAAAATCGAATTAAATCGATCCGAATCCAAAATCTTCAAATTCGATTGAATATTTTTATCCAATTTGAATGCAAATTTTCAATAATAGGATCGAATTAAGAATTTGTTGAATGCCATCCGTTTACTGCCCTATCAATAACATGGACTTGATCCATGTTAGGTGAGGTTTGGTTTCAGCCTTCCAGACAAGGCAAAAGCAGAAGGTTTGGTTTGGTTAAGAACGTAATTCCGAGTTTGGCATTAAAACATCTCGGCATGTTAGGTGAGGTTTGGTTCATATTGCAACATCCTTCTTTCGGCTGGAGCCGGACAAACTGATAAGCTGAGCTGCCTTGCATTTAGAGAACGCCAGTACATGTCCTTGTATCATCATCAGTCTATGTGTATGGGCGGAGCCGCGGAGGTATCAGGCAGCTGCTCTTGTCCCGCAGTAAATGCAATGCTAAAACCTAAAACCTAAAACCTAAAACCACCACCTGGACACTGTTCGATCCATTGCCTACGTGGCTGCTGACCTGACAAAATCATCCTACTCCATATGCGTCACAGCTCTAAGTCTCTAACCATCATTTCATCCTCCGTTACTTAGCCTGGTCATACGACCTACGCCACGTGGCAAGAAAAAAAAGAGAGTATCCAAGATCAACGTAAGTAGATAACCCGTGTGAAGAGTTAACACGGTTGGTTAAATAGAGCCGATTTACTGGGGCTGCCCAATAAATGCTTCCATTCCATCTTCTGACAATACAACGATGCCTAAAATTGAAGACAAGCAAACTCCACGAAATACCTTCCTTTGGAAAAGCTACACTATCCAAATGGTAAAAGAATATCAGCTTCCCATCTCCGAGCAGCCTTAAAATTTGAAGTTTCTACATCCCCATCTCTTCAATTCTCATATTCAATAATCTCCCCTACTTCTCGTCCCCCATCATTGATAGAGCCATCCATGGAGAGAAGAAAGCCCAGAGGAAGCACAGATGAGCTGGCCGTAGTAAAGGCAGCAGCATGGGCGTGGTACCAACATGGATCAGGGTCCGAGGGGAAGCCGATGCCCGAATTCGACCTCGCAAGGATACGTCGCCCGGCGATACCATCTCGGTACAAGCTAGAGGCGCTGAGGATGGCTGATTACAGCACGGAGGGATCGACCTCGCCGGCTCCAACTGTAAGCCCATCTTACACAGACTCCAATTCCCTACTCGATCCCTACGAAATCCAGAGAATCTCCCAACAACTCGACTATTTCATAGAAACCAGCAGTGTTAAGTTCTTTCGCGAGTCTAGCGTCAGGGAACAAGGTCGCCGGAAAACCATGACACCTCTGGAAACTTACGCAAGCGTGAAGAAGATGAGCAAGAAACTGAACGGTTTCTGGCTAAGGCACGCGGCGGTCGTCTGTGGGTCAAGCGGTGACGTGGTGGAAGCCGGCGTCTTGGGTGGGCAGCGCCGCCCGCTAAAGCATGTCTCAGTCGTGAGCTTCCCTAATTGCCGTCCAAGAGCAACTAGCCTTGCTAAGTAAAACGTGCTTCTGTAACAGATTTTTGGTTTGTAAAATGTAGCAATAATGTAATGAATTGTCTTTTGTGCGCCTTTCTCTAATTTTTCATAGTGTTGCACCGGCCGACGCATGGAGTAGATATCTTCTAGATCTAAAATATTTATATCCAAACGCCTCCTTGATGGGTCCACCTTTAGGTGTTGTATTGATCCAACGGTTGCGAGAAAAGGATCCAAAGACACGAATATTTGCATGAGAAATGTACAGTAGTCTTCTTCTCATCTTCTGGTTGGTTATCAGTCATGGAGTTTCACATGGGATGATGGGATTGTAACCTTTGTTTTGTTTCTTCTGGGCACTGGGGACACGATCTGTTAGACCCACGGGAGACGGCTAAATTTAGTGTGGTCCCGGCCCAAAATAAGTGATTATTTGAGTAAACACTTATTTTTTGAGCATTCCCAAATTTGGTCTAAAGTAGGAGACTTTCAAACTTGAAGATCATCATGAACAAAAGTTATGGCCTTGTTATTTTTCCTGAATTTTTATTTTATATTTGTGTGAAGTTTTGTTCCATTTATAGTTTTGAGGGTAAGTTTTACTTTTTTTTAAAAAGGTAATATTGTATAGACAAATATGTACCATCTGTTATATACCCTATGGATGATTTGGTAGATGCCACCTAATCTATCGTGTGATCTAGATAGGAGGATGTTGGATCCAGCTGGCCATACAACAAATCACAATGTAGGAATTGGGAAACATTATCACAGATATGTCTTGAAATTTGAGGCTGCAAATGGATCAAATCCAATCCGATATGGGTATAGATCCAAATTTGTTTCATTTATATTAAATTCAAATTTGGTTTTATCGATTGGATATATAGTAAATTTTAAGGTCAAAATATTGATATTAGAATTGAATACAATTAGGATTGCAATGAAATATTCCATAGGTATAAATATATTAGAATAATACATAAAAAATATTATTTATTATCAATAAAATGAAGTAAAAATGACTTGAATATTATATTCATAAACAAAATGAATTAAAAATTATTTGTATGTAATTTCAATCTATGAAAATTTAATAAAAACACACACAAACCAATTAAGGGAGTGTTTGATAATATAATTTTGCTGATGTGGGCATTGTTTTTATTTTAAAAAACAAAATCGTGTTGACTAAGGATCAAAATTTTGATACAATATGCTTCATATTAGACATTTCGTATTGTGTTTTAGAGTCCAGAAACACCTATTTACAAGTGTCTTGAAAACCCCTTTTTCTTAATAAAAAATACACTTAAAAGCATCCCCAAAAACAAAGTTTTGAACAAAAAAAAAAAAAAAAAAAACAACTAAACACGCATAGTTTTTAGTATCGATACTCGTTGAACCATGATGTTGGCGAAGACCCCTAAGAATGGGGTTCAACTATGATATTAAAAAAACTTTATAACTAATGAACCGAGTGATAACCAATCTATGTGGTATTTATTAAAATTCAGGAGATTAATTGATAAAAGCCCTTGTCGTATCATGTCTTTTCAACAGCATAGTTTTTTTTTTTTAAACATTTAAATTGAATCAGAATGGATTGTATGAGATCAGATAAAAGGAGTGAATTCGATCGGATCAACTTCAATAGGATGGAATTCGAATTCAAATTGGAATTCAGAAAATCAGTTAAGGTTTACAGGCTTACAACCCTGCTGAAATTACTAAAAGACCCTTCATTGTCAGAGAGAGAGAGAGAGAGATTTTTCAAGCTCTCTTACAATGGCAAAACTGGTCCCTACACTCTGGTGAAGCTAGCCCAGTGGTTCGACGTTTAAGCCTTAAAATTAAAGGCCTCCTTACTTGGCACTCACTCTCGTGACAGTAGCATTGAAGCTCTATCTTGGACACATATCATTTGAGAGGTGAGGGTGACTCCAACGGTGTCGAGTACTTGTGGGACCCATGTATCTGAAAACATTAAAAAGGTTATTGGTTATGCTTTAGACATACTTATTTGTGATGTTAACACACACCTAATAATTTGGATCCTTTTGACGTCTCTTCTTCTGCAGCAAATCCAAACTCGTCATCCATTGACTCCTATTTCTAATACGGAGTCCGGACTGTTACTCGTATACTGCGCCTCACATTGAATTCACAGTATGCCCTAGCTGTATGTTGGGAATATCTTCTGTATTTATATTTATCGACAAATATAGATACACACGATGCAGAATTCTGAATTCCAGGCCCCCTATTATTAGCCATCTTCCCCCTTATAAACCACATCCTGTCCGTGAAATTGGTATCAATTCACGGTCAGGATGCATTCTCCCTGTACTTTGGGACTATAAAATTCTGATATGGGCTGATTGGTCATTCTCCCGTATATTTATTATTTATGGGAAGATATTCTCAGTACAGGATAAGATGTGGTGTGAGCAGATTCCAATTAGTCCCAGTGACAAATATGAGATGGGTGGTGTCCGATCATGTTGATAGTGTCGGAATGCTTTTTTTTTTTTTGACATTTTAAAATTTCCAACAAAACAAGATGCCTGGCATTGTCATCCAGTAGGGGTGTTCAAGGCATGGTCTTGGAATTATTGTTGACCTGTATGGTTGGACCGTTTAACCTGCAAATCATCCAAGTAACCGGCTCTGTTTCATCCCTGAACCATTCCTTTGCCAAAAACTGCTGATTTGGTCAATGATCTATTGGCCCAAATGGTCAAATCATCTAACTGTTTGACCTGAATAATGGTTTTGGCTGTTTTTTTTTTATTTTTTTTAAATTACAACGAACCATCCATTTGGATCGGACTATTGAACCGCTGACTTGGAAACCGGTGGCCAAAGAGGTTCCAGGTCAGTTTTTAAAATATTGGCTCACAGTTCAGTTAAATCTTCTGGTGTTTTAATATTTGTGAACCAAAACTGAACCAAGTCAACTGGTTAACCGATTAACAAGTTCAGTTTATTGGTTTTTTAAATTTATTAAAAAACATACATAATAGATAGATAGATAAATAGATAAGTGCACTTAATAGTCTTCCTTTATTCACATGGTAAAGTTATACAGTATCTATTTATTGCCGCATCACATATTAACAGTTTTCGGTGTGGATGGATAAATAATTTACTCAAGTCTTAGGAAGGTATTACTTGCCTAGGTAATTAAGCCATTTAGAGAATCATTCTTTTCCACAGGACCCACTAATACCAAAATACAAACACAATTTTATTTCTATCGTCATTGATGAAAATACTTTTTATCTATCATACTTATTTTTGTTTAATAGGATGTATATATAATATTAGAGATGTGCCTAAAATTTTTTATAGATTTTCTTTACTTTTTGTATTTTTTTCATCTATTTTTAAATTTTTGGTATTTTACTATAGCATCGTGGATTAACTTGTTTGAGCCAAATGGTTTAACTGCTAACCCTCCACTAAAAAAGCTCAATTTCATTATAAGGACAGCTAAAAAATATAGCTTTTTATACTATTATAACTATTGTTCATGTATTTAATTACTGAAATTTAATGATGTAGAGGGGTATTCTAGTTAAGAAAAAATCCACAAGCCTTGGGAAGCTACTTCCACTCTTTATTAGTAGTATATAAATATTGATTAGGGCATCTATTGGAATCAAAGGGTATGTGCCCCATAAATGAATGAATCCAAAATCCAAATCAGCACCCTAAAGAATGATTCCAATAGACATCCAGTTGATTGTAGCCCATTGACGAGTAATCTCTTGGATCCAGACATCCAGTTGCCTGGTTTCACCCCACATTGATTGTAGCCTTAACCCTACTTAGCTTGTATTTCAACCAGTGTAAATTTATTCCATTACAATCTTGTATCATGGTTATGGCCTTATGGGAGCTACTCTCCTGGTTGTAGAGCCTAAACGGTCTTCTTGAGGATTAAACATGGGTTGCGTGGCCATGTTTTCAACCGCTCATCCCACTACGCTCCTTCAATGAAGGAGAAATCAATTCAAAGAATTAGCCCAAAAATTGGGTTCTGATGACTGAAATGGACAGTTCGGTTTTGATTTTGAAATCGTCTATTTCTTGAGGGCCAATAAATGCGTTGAATCAACTCCAATCACCTGTCCACTAGATGTCTGCCCACGTCTACCCACAACACACTACTACCTAAATTGAAAACATCTCCTCCTGCATAATATTATGTAGGAAGATTAGATGTTCTTCATGTGACTGCAATGTTATATGAGTAAACGTGGGCAGAACTTGTGTGAACAGGAGATCCGGACTCTATTGAGTCCTGAATACATTTTCATCAACCTCCACGCCATTTGTAAGACCTCTCTAACTATTGAACCATCTAACTCATGGTGAGAATTGAGAAATGCTTTTGAGTTTCCGCCAACGAGCAAGGAGCAACAGAGCATGATCTCTTCAAGAATTTCTCATGGAGTTTGTGAGCAATAACAACTCTTAACACAACATGTATGTCTTCGTGATATTAATTGAAAGTTTGTTCCTTTGACGGGTCAGTGTTATAAAGAATCACGCTATGAGACTCACCATCTCTCTGTGGTCTATGTTGGTACACGCAGCAATTCGAGATACTACAATCCAAATACAGGCATAGATTAGTTGAGACTTGAGACTTCCGTTTACAGATTAAGAGACTATTTGGGAGGGCTGAGCCATTTTGCAGAAGCTATCTATAAATTCGATTTTGCAGCTTCTGTAAACCTATTTTCACTTTCCGGGTTTTTACCAGACATGACTTTATGACGTTCTAGGTTGCTCAGCTCATGCTTTTGTAATGTCAGAAGCCGCTGCGTGAAACCCCTCCCAAACAGGCACTAACAAAGGACTGTCAATAATACACGCAGGCACACAGTTGCTTTTGTTCTAAAATTCAACTCTTACTGTTTTTTATATCTTTTTGGTACGACAATTTGTCAATGGATTTGTTATATCATATAGTAATAATATTGAAACAATAACATAAAAGTATCAGTGACTCTAAAATCTGATACGTATCATATGATACGACAAGGTTAAAAAAATCGTTACTTATCAGCCAATACGTATCATATCGAGCCTTTCCTGATACTCCTACAGAGGTTGTATCAGGTCAGGGCCTGG
>NW_010729141.1:2602900-2614888 GCF_000365185.1 Nelumbo nucifera
CGAGCCTTTCCTGATACTCCTACAGAGGTTGTATCAGGTCAGGGCCTGGTTCAGAGGGTAGTTGGAACTTAAACCGACCCCTCTGAACCAAAATCTAAAAAAAAAAATAAGTGAAAGAAAAAGCAAAGGGCCGATACTGACCGATATGCCCTCGATACTTTGAACATTGCGATACAACAGTGCTTTGCTTTTGAGTTTCCATAATTCCATCAACGAGCTACAGTGCAAGATCTCTTCATGAAAACATTGGGATGTGCATTAAGATACACATACACTGATATCCTGGAAAATATATATAAAAAACACTGAATACAAGTCTTGGTCTCTTGGATGAATATAATTAAGGTATATACAAAGAAAAAAAAACACATACCTTAATAATTTATCTGGAGTGTGAAATATTGGGAGACACTTGGAAAACATTGAAAAGTATTAACCCACACCACCCAAAATATAGAAAGTCTGCCATAGATAGGATTAGAATTCCACCATGTTTGATCTAGAATTTCCCATGGTGTCCTAATTCAGTATCCATCTTTACTTCACCAAGGAAACTAGAGTGCCTACTAAAATGATGCATCAGACCAAACGTATTAACATGATTGACTGAAGTATTATGGGGAACCCACTTCTGTCTAAACTCATTCCGATTGCCAGAACTCAAAAATAAAGGATACGATGCACTACTTTCTCCTTGTCAAACGAATGATCAGCCACTCAACAGCTCAGTAATTATGTCATCATTACCACAAGGATGATCTGGAAGGATCCTCAACTGGAAAAGGTTATGAAAGTTACTAGATTGGAACTTCAGGTAAATAGTTCAAATAGGACTAAAAAGAGCTTGTCTCTGATTTTCTTTTTTTAGAACATGGAGCATGAGGTCTTGAATATGTTAAATCCAAACCTTGCATGACAGAAATGATTCTCCATCCCAGGTTCTCATCGAGTAGACCACCTGCAGCAAAAATGTACTGCATGTTTATCTTCAATAACCTCCTTGACTTTGTATGGGCAGTTGGCATCTGGGCAAACATGGACATGGAATGACTTCGGCTGTAGATTGTCAGGAAATTCTAGGATTTTTTCTCCTGGAAGTTTGTTGGAGAGTTCTACAAATAATAGGTGCAGCCACAAAAATTCTTCAGAAGAAAGCAACATGTTCTCCAAAGAAGGATCTGCAATTTTTATCAATGAACTTGACATGGCACATGGCTGTAGAGAAGTGGAAAACCCAACAGGCTCTGATGATTCACTCCCATGTTCATGTGATTTGGAGTTATCCACATTTCTTACATGTACAGGACAGCAGTAAGCAAACTGAACTTGGTGTTCTTCCACTCCCAACATTGGCAACAATTCAGATCGGTGTACAATCTGTGCTTTTTTCATTTTCTCCATAACCAGGATTCCTTCAGATACCTTGTTGTGTCCTGTCTGCACCGTTGGAAAGGACTCGGTATTTGATGAACTGACATCTACTTTACCTTCTGCACAGTTCTTTATAGACTTGAGATTTGGAATCAAGCAATTCTGGAAAAATTTGCATGTGGCATCCACTTTCACATACTGAGTTGATGGAATTTGCACTGTATCATTATTTGCAGGATAGAAACACTCAATTCCTAATTCAGCCTGAATTCTCCCTTTCAATGAGGCCATCTTAGGCTTCTCACCATGTACAAGAATCACATGCTTTGGGGAGAGAAATTTGACAAGATTCATAATCCCTATGGCATCTGTGTGAGGACTAAAAGAGAGCTGATGAATCTGGTATTACATAAAAATTGCTCAGAACTGTAAATAATTATCAAAATTGCTCAACAATGATTAAGATGATTTGGTCAGTGGAAGAAGTATCAGCTTCAGCTTATTCAAGTCATTAATTTAATTGCAGTTTCTTTTAAGATATGTAAGATAAAAATGTTGAATTTTATGGCATTCCTGAAGTTGTATGTCCAAAGTTGCATCCGTTTCACATTTCTCACCATCTCTAGATTAATATCCTCACAAAACATGATAGTGTCATCGGCAAATTGGAGATGGGAAACTACTGATTGATCCCTACCAATTCTCCACCCTCTAATCAGACCTTGTGTGTCTGCAGTCACAATCATACCACTCAACACTTCTGCCACTAAGGTGAAAAGGAAAGAGGATAAAGGGTCTCCTTGTCCGATACCTCTCTTATCCAAAAAGAAATCTTTAGCTACCTCATTTACAAGGATTAAGTAATGGGCAAAGCTAACACAACCTTTCATCCAAGACCTCTATCTAACACCAAAACCCACCTTCTCTAAAACTGCTAGCAAAAAATTCCAATCAACTAAATCATAAGCTTTTTCTAGATCCAATTTGCTAATCAGCCCCTTTGATATACTCTTTCTTTTCTCTACAATCATCTTCCTTCAACAAAAGCCCCTTGGAATGGTGAAATTAGTGAAGGCAAGGCCTTTTTGATCCTTTTAGCCAAAACCTTTAAGATGATCTTGTAAAGACACCCCATCAAACTTATTGGCCTAAAGTCCTTTGGAGATAAAGCCTCTTTCTTTTGGGGATTTAAGGAGATAAAGGTGGCAGTTGCTCCATAGCGGATCTTCCCTTTAAGATAGAATTCATGAAACACTTCCAACAACTCCAATTTGATGAAATCCCAACACTCTTGATAGAAACCCATTGAGAAATCATCAGGGCCAGGGGCTTTGAGCCTATCCATTGCAAAGATTGTGTCCTTAACATTTTCTAGAGAGAACCTTCTTTCCAAATCACGTGCTTGCTCCTCAGATAATCTTCTCCATTCCAACTCTAGTAGGCCCAGAATATTCCTCACTGATTCTGAGAAGATTGACTTAAAGTGATTCACAAAGATCCTTCCTATTTTTGCCATTCACAAAGATCCTTCTTCAAACCTTTTGGCAACCCCCTTTGCTCCTACTTGTTTTAGTGCACTCCCTTCCCTTGTGCCATCTTCCCCTTTTCATTCCATCTCATCCTCCATAGTCTCTTTCCACTCTTCAATCCTTGTATCACCCAGAGGAAACGGAGCCCTCCGAAGCACATTGTCATGAAGCTCGATCCAAAAGTAACCAAAACTTAAGTTGAGAACATAGCCTACCTTATGAAAGTGCATTCCTCTCCTCACCAGGTTCTTCTTGGTTAGGCATCTATCCAAGACAGCCACCCAGACTAAAGCATTTAATTTGGTGGGGGTAGGGGTGTAAACGAATCGAATCCGATTAAATATTCAAATTTTTGATTCAATTCAAATTCGACCAACTAATTATTTTAGGTAATTAATAAATATATAAAATAAATATTTTATTTCTATAAGGCATAAAAATATATAAATTATTTATATAATTTAATTATTATATATATAAATTGTATAAAACATTTAAATATTTTATATATTATATATAAGAATTAAATAATCAGTCGGACTTGGATATTTATCGAATCAAATCAGGTCATATCCGAATTTGAATCCGATTAACTATTCAATATGAATAGGATATCCGAATTCAACCGATTAGATATTCGAATAATCCAAATTCGGTTCATGTCAAATCTCAAATTCGAAATCGGATTTTCAAATACCATTGACACCCCTAGGTGGGGGCTGTCAAATTCCAGATAAATAGCTGCAGGAAGTTCAGGACTATCTCCTTCTAACAAGTTTTTGGCAAAGGACCTCAATGAAAATGATCCATTTGTACTCCAGATCCAGCACTAGCTGTCTTCTTCCAACAAGTTCATGGCCTGATTGGATATCAGCTCAAATACCTCTCTCAATTAATTTCTCAATCCTAGAAGTTTCTTTTGAATGAGGGGCTCCAAATGATGTTATTATTTGAGACTTCATACCACTCTTCCACCGATGTTTCCTGATTGTCTGCCAAAAGAAACAACTGGGGGAACATCTACGCCAATGGCCTTTTTCTACACCACTTGTCCTTCCAAAAGCTTAAGCGCTGTCCATTTCCCACCTTCAGAACCAGACCTCTACTCAGCAATGGATACATGTCCATGATCTTCCAAAGAGAGCACCCTAAAGAATTAACACAAGAGCTGGTTACCCAGTCACCTCTATCAGTGTCAATTTAGTTGCTACCAGTTTTCTCCACCAACTTTCCTTCTTGTTTCCAAATCTCCAGTTCCATTTACCTAGAAGGGCTTTATTAAATAATTTCAGTTTTTTGATCCCTAATCCTCCTTTTCCATTTGTGGAACATATTTGGTCCCAACTGACCAAGTGAATTCTTTTTTCTAAATCCCATCCTTTCCACAAAAAATGTCTCTGAAGTTTTTCCACCCTTTGAGCCACTTTTGCTAGGATAGGAAAAAGAGCGAAAAAATATGAGGGCAGATTTGAAAAGGACCTTTTGAGGAGAGTGATCCTACCTCCCAAAGATAAATATTTGGCCTTCCGAGAGGCTAATTGTCTTTCCAGCCTTTCCACCACAGGGTCCCAAATAAATGAGGAAGTGCACTTAGCTCCTGGAGGCAGACCAAGGTAAATGGTGGGCAAAAATCCAACCTGACAGGCTAGAACCTCTGCAAGTGCTTCAAGGTTCTCAATCCTACCAACTAGAATCAATCTGCTCTTTAAACAGTTCACTTTCAGACTTGTAACTACTTCAAACCAACCCAGCACCTCTAGCAGAATTCTCAATTGATCTGCTTCTGCATCAATGAAACAAAGAGTATCATCAGCAAATTGGAGCAGTTGGACTTTCTACCCCCCCCGCCTTAATTCAAAAGCTCTCCAAAGCCCAACTTCCCCAACTTTGTTCACAAAAGCAGTTAAGATCTTCACCACACAAATAAACAGAAGAGGGGAAGGGGATCCCCTTGTCGTAGGCCTTTAAAAAACCCTGCCGATTGACCATTCACTAAGATTGAGAATTTTGGAGAAGTAATGCAGATCTTCACCTAGTTTCTCCATTTCTGACCAAAATTCATGCTCTCAAGGACAAAGTCCAAGCACTTCCAATTCAGATGATCATAGGCTTTTTTCAAGTATAGTTTACACAACAAACCAGGGCTGCCCTCCCTCTTCCTTGAATCTATCAATTCATTAGCTACCAGCACACTGTCTAGCACTTGCCTGCCTGRCACAAAAGCAAACCGATTTTTTGCTGTCACTAAATCTAAGACCTTCTTTAATCTTTCTGCTAGAACCTTAGCCAAAATCTTATAGAAGCTGTTCAGCAAACTGATTGGCCAAAAGTCCTTGATATTTGTTGCACCCTACACCTWWGGWATYAGAGAGATGAAAGTTGAATTCAGACTTCTCTCCAGGGCAGCATTGTGATGAAAATCCTGAAATACCTTCAGCAAATCTTCCTTCACCACCTCCCAACATTTCTTATAGAACAARYTGGTCAKACCATCCGGCCCTCRAKMCTTGTCTACTTCCAATTTTTTAATCACTTGCCAAACTTCCTCCTCTGAGAAAGGAGCTTCTAGTTCCCTCTGTTGTCCCTTTGAAAGCCTTTTGAAGATCAGATCTACATGGAGGGGTCTTCTAGTCCAATTTTCTTTAAACAAATTTGAAAAATACCTTGTGGCAATGCTTTTCATTTCTGTCCATGTTTCTCCCACCTCTTCATTCAATTCCAACCTCTACAACTGATTAAACATTTGCCTTGCATTTTCCATCTTGTGGAAAAAGCTGGAATTTTTGTCCCCGGCTCTAAGCCATTTAACCTTAGCTCTTCCATTTCAGTTCATCCTTATAAGCTAGTTTGTCTAGATTCAGCTTAGCTTCTTCCCTTTTTCTCCTTTCCTCTTCTAACAAAAGACCAACCTCTTCTGCCAAATCCACTTCCTTGATAACTTCTAGACATAACCTCTTTTCTTGCTCTGAGCCACCATTGGTTTCCTGATTCCAGGATTCCAGAGATTCTTTAATAAGACTGAGTTATTTTGCAAAAATGAAAGAGCTTGTACCTTCAAGTTTTGATTCTGTCCACTTGGAAGAAAGAAAAGGGACCAACTCCTCTTCTTCAAACCAAGCACTTTCTAGTTTAAAGGGAACTTTCCTAGTCCTCTGATTTCCACAGACTAGCTATATAGGAGTGTGATCAGAGACCGGCCTTGGGAGAGCAACCTGTTTTAGGCTTTTCCTCCCACCCAAGAGAGACCAAGAATCTATCCAGTTTTACCAGAACTAGGTTCTCCTGATTGCTTGTTCAAGTAAATTGGGCCCCTAATAGTTGGAGACCAAGTAGTTCAAAATAATTCACAAACTCCACAAAGCTTCTCATTTCCCTAGTTCTTCGAGTCCCACCCCTCTTATCCTCCAAAAATCTCACTATGTTGAAATCACCTTCAATCACCCAAGGTAAGGAATTCCCACCTCTAGCTTCAGCAAGATCCTCCCAAAGTCTCTCTCTCTCTCTCTCTCTGAATTTAGAGTTGGCCCATAAACATTTGTGAACTACCCTTGGAAACCACCCTCAAACTCCAGAATCACCGAAACTGAAAACTCCCCAACATAAGAAGAAACCAATTTACATTTTAAATTGTTCCAAAGAATTAAGAGACCTCCTGTTGTACCTTTAGCTGACTTGTTCATCCACCTCACTTGGCCTTGACCCCAAACACTTCTAATTAAACTTACATCTACTACCTCCAGTTTTGTTTCCTGAAAGAATACCACATCCAATTCCGACCTGCTTAAAAAATTGCAAATCACCATCCTTCTCCTACCTGACCCCAGACCCCTAACATTCCACGAGAGCACTTTTAATTCCATCAGCAAACAAACAGAAATGCCCCAACTCCTGAACTTACATCTTCTTCCCCCTTCCTCCCCTAGACGATCCCTTCCCCTTCCCATCCTTTTCATTTAAACCCCAGGATAGCTGCAACATTTCCCTGTTTTTCTTCCCTCCCAAACTCCTTTTTTTCCTTTTGTTTTTTCTTTCTCTTCTAACAATCTTTTCTCAAAACTTCACAAATATTTTATTGTTTCTTCGTTTTTTATTGATCAATAACTCTGAAAAAATTTCATTAATTAAGATGCTTTAGGATACAACAAGAAGCTGCAAATGAAATCAGCATAGAAGCTGATCCAGGACAGAATTACAAATGTGCCCAAAACATATATGTTCTTTGAACCCCTTGCTTTGCTAAGCTATCAGCCAAACTGTTGGCCAATCTCCTAACCCAACCCACCTGAATTGACATATTTCTTGACATCCATTTGAATCTTCTGAAATCATTCTTCAGCTGCCATGTCACTCCTTCCCCTTTCTGCAACCATTTTATCACAGTTTTTGAGTCTCCCTCGATGATCAGTCTATTAATCCCCAACTCCCTAGCCACATCACCCTCCTCCACAGGACCAGAGAACAGAGCAATAATGGAACCATTTTCATCTCTAATGGCCCCCCCAATACCTGAAGGGCCTGGGATACCCACACAGCTCCCATGAAAGTTCAACTTCTTCCAACCATCTGTTGGAGGGGACCAGGTCTCACAAACCTGTCGTCTCATGGATGATGAAGCAGCAATGTTTTATTGTTTCTTCTTCCAAACCTACAATTGAGACCCCCAAGAATTTTCCTAATCCTAATAGCTTCAAATTCACCCATGCTGACGCTTTTTCCATCCCCTTCCCCTTGGCACCCTCTAAACCATCTTCATTCCTCCCTTCCCCTGCATACTCCGTAGGTACCAGCCTCAAACCCCCTCCCTCTTCCCTCCCCCCCAGTCCATACGTACCTGATTTTCAACGACAACTGCTAACTGGGTTTCATCTGCACCAAGAGCGTTTGGATCTTTAATCACTGCCAAAGGGATTACCTCCTCTACATCCTTATCAGAAAACGAAGCAGCAGCAATCGCCCACTCCCCATTTCTTCCCATGTCCTAAGAAGTTGAAGCAGCTCTCTTCAACAGACTTCCTTCTGGGTTTTGTAACAAAGTAGGAACCTCCCTCGATTGAGTACCTTGCTGTTACTGCAAGAGGTCTTCTAGTGTGCCCTGTCTCCCGTTGTTCTTCCCCTCCTGGTCTTGAGCTGTAACTCTCTCTGCCTCTACAAAGTACTAGGAGGAAGACAACAGCCAATTCGGACCCTCTAAAGCCAGGAGATGCCCATCAACCCTATTTCTTTGAACTGGGTTTGGATTTGGGGGTGACTGGTTCTCAACATCCTGATCCCTCTTGGTTGAACCCAACCCATGAATCTTCTACGGCTCATCCCTTTCCAACAAAGCCCCTCCCTCTTTCTCTTTATTCTCCACCAAAATCGAAGCCCTTTGACTCTTTGCTTTACAAGACAAGCTAGCTGGCAGCAAATCCAGTTTTTGTAGGTACTCCAAGACAATTTCCTTAAGCCACAATTAAGGAAGCCCCAACCAATTCTACCAATCATTTAAATTTTGAATTTCTTTACCTTTTTTAACCATCGCCCTATCCTTAATCAGACGTTTCCCAGGTGATTCAATGGAGCACGTGTCCCTCCACAGGTTTTGGTTCAGGTGAATGGTAGACGTACTTAGCACGGGTTGGACTTCTACTCATTCCTCCCCATTGTCTCCCCCTTCTCCGTCGAGGCTCCCTCCCCGAAGCTCTCCTCTCCATCAACCAATACTACTGTCGTACTCAACACAGAATCCTCCCTCTCTGACTCCCTCCCCAAATCCTGATCCCCTCTTCTCCCTCTGGCAAACCTGTGGCCTTCTTTCCTACCAAATCCACACCCAGAAGAAAAAATCCCTTGCCGATACCTCCACCTTTCCCCAGGATTTCCATCACCCCCCAAGTGGGAAAAATTAGGTAAGTGATACCCAAGGGAAAGCAATTAACCATGGAACCCATAGTTCATTGAAAAGCGAGCACAGGATTGTTGGTCAACAGGAACCACTTTCTGATTGACCAACTCCTCCCTCCATTTACCAAAAAACAAATGTGGCCTTTTATCTTTTCATAAGTTAAAACACATTTCTTCCACTCGTGGTGACAGAGATTTATGGGATTTGGGTCTGAGGAGAGGGCTTAGGGAAGTTGAAATGGAGGTTGATGAAATTCTCTCTTTTGACTAATGTTTTCTTGGACCAATCTTGTCCAGATGACAGGATCTACACAGCCTCTCCTTCTTGATCTTTATATTGTGCTTCTTTTTTTACTGCCCTCCTTAGCTTCCCTAATCAGGCTTTCTCATTTCCAGCTAAAGACTTGTGGTTTAATATAGTGCCTCCAAAGATCAGGGCTTTTTGCTAGGTAAGTAGCTCTTCACAAGGTTAACATTGGTGATGTGTTTCAGAAAATAAGGCCAAATTGGTGCCTTTCTCATCATGTTTGTATTCTTTGCAATAATTGTGGTGAGACGACAACACACTTATTAATCTCCTGCCCATTTGGAATTGGTTTTCCTCTCTCTTTGGCTGTAGGTGATCACCTCCCCTTTCTAATGGCAACTTTGTTTGATGCTAGTTTCTTAAAACAACCGAAGAAGAGAGGAAGGTGTATGCGGAGAGCCACTAGAGCAACAGTCTTGTGGGTGGTTTGGGAGGAAAGGAACACTCGTATATTTCAAGTTCAACAAAGTCCAAAGAGGAACTAATAGAAAACATCACTTTCAAAGTAGCACACTGGGTAAAAACAATTGAATTGTTCAAGGAGTTTTCAATGCAAGATATAATCAGGGGGTGGAATGCAGTAGCTAATTCATCTTCCATCAAGGCTGTGGTTCAAGAGAGTTGGTTCTTGTCAGTAAGACAAAGAATTAAGCTTAACTTTGATGGGAGTTCTTTTGGCAATCCAGGACCATCTAGCATGGGGAAGGAAGGGTATTGGCTCTCTTTTCTGGTCTAATAGGTGTGGGAGACTCATTGAGAGAAAAAAACTATGGCACTTCTCCAAGGGATGAAATTGGCCAAATGGTTGGGGTTTCAGCTTATAGAAGTGAAAAGTGACTCTAAGCTTGATAGGGTGGATGTAAACAATAAGTTTAGGGGTGTGGCCCTTGGCCCAACAGGCAGGTCATGAGGGAGATATTTCATTTATCAAGGGAAATTGGTGTTAGCTTCAAGTGGAGTAGAAGATCAGCCAATGGGATGGCCGATAGTTTAGTCAAACAAGGGGCAAATAGAGGGAAACTCTTTTGGGCTGCTTCGTAATTGATTTCAGCACTCTCGTCTTGGGTGGTTCAGCTGTTGTAATATCTATTTTTATTAATTGAAAATTACTACTTCCAATAAAAAAAACTCAAAAACAAAAGGCAAATACCTTTCCTCATACATTCCATTATATGATCATAAGTGAACTGTTCTTGTTCTCCCCTTCGATCAACCATCACTTTCCTATAATCCTCCAACATCAATGGATCCAAAGCCTTTGTAGGATACTGCATTGGAAAAATGAGGTGTCACCAATCAAGAATTCTGAATTTTCAAATGAAGAAAAGGAAGTTATGTAAGTTCCATAAGAGTATAGGGCCATAATCTCAAAACAATAATATTATAAAGATTGGTTATCAATTAAGTTCATCTCAACTAACACTGATCCCTGCTCGGTACATGAATATACTCTGCTACTGCATGCTATCTTGCGAACATTCTTCTGTCAAATCATGGGCCTTCAAGTCTATTGTCATCAATCCTTTTTTTTTCTTGATGAATATCTATTTTCATCAATCCTCCTCATATCCTTTCTAGCCTTCCACCATCCTTTTAGAACCTTCAACTTGCAACTGCACCATAGTTGTCAAAATCTTTTTTTTTTGGTTGGTAACTGATGGTGCGCAATCCGGCTGGTCCTAGCTGTCAACGACCTTGCCTCTGAACGGAACTACAGGGAACCTGAAACGGAGAAGATGGGGAAGCTCCGGGGGGAACCCGGTATGAATGCTCCGAAGCTCAAGTCAGAATTCTTTAAAGGCAAGATAAAACCAGATGGCGCAAAGTTCACATACCTTGTTCTTGGGGGATAGGGGGCCTTTTATAACCACCTCGCGCACTCACTTCTAAGCTTTTGTCAGATCGGGCATGATTATTTCTGAACTCCTGCCAGTTCGGATGTGATCCCCTCTGGCTAGGCAGAACCGTCACTGCTCTCTTTGTCGGAGCCGTCTCTGCAGCTGGTGACGACAGTGGCAGGTGGCGGCGGTAGGTGGCCGTTGAAGTGCGGCTGTCAAGCGTCAGATCCCAAGTCAGTCAGGTGCGTCGCCCTTGGGTACGGACATCCTCGATTTCAGGTATGGCACGTTTCTTCAGTCTAGCGTCCAGTTCGGGTCATTTGCCTCGTGAGGCTTGGGGCCCAAGGGAGAGTTCGGGCCCCTAGTAGGGAGCTTGGGCTCCTAGTAGGGAGTTCGGACTGCTGGTAGGGAGTTCAGACTGCTGGTAGGGAGTTCGGACTGCTGGTAGGGAGTTCGGACTGCTGGTTCCTCCCTTTGGTGCTCGCCTTGGGTGCTGTTGTTCCGAGATGTTTGCCTTTGCCACGTGTTGAGTGATGACGAGGTCGGGCCAAATCTTCCTTCATCAATTGCCCCCCACTCCTCGTGCTAAGGGTCCTGCCCTGGCGCGGGGAGTTCGCAAGGTGGTAGGTGGATTTGTCCCGTACTTCGAATCTTGGTTGACTGATAGCGCGAGGTGCGTTGTCAGGGTTCCTTGGGTTTCTTCGAGAGCCAAAGAGGCAAACAACGTGCCAACCTATCTAAAAAACGCTGACAGACGTGGCGGCGCGCGCCTATCTCAAATTTCAAGAAAAAAGCGCGCTGCTGGGAGACGTGGCAGCGGGTTTTTCAAATTTTGAAAAAACGCGCCGCTGCCGCTTTTAATGCGAGGGGACGTGCATTGATTCTGTCAGTTTCAAAAAGACGTGCGCCGGCGTTTCGTCAGTTTCGGAAAGACGTGCGTCAATCACATCTTGGTTTTTGCGGATGTGTGACTGCGGGCCGTCGGATTGGTTTTGATCTGAGCCGTTGCTTCTTGGTCACTGTGGGTATAAATAGTGGGGGGACCCCAGTCGCTGTCACT
>NW_010729141.1:2620123-2682354 GCF_000365185.1 Nelumbo nucifera
TCTAAGTCTTGTATTAACTCCTGTGAGAACTGCGTCTTGACGACCATGTCGTCTACATAACACTCTACTTTCGTGCCAATTAAGGGCCGAAATAGCTTATTTACAAGTCTTTGGAAGGTCGCCCCAGCATTCTTCAGTCCGAAGGGCATGACCTTGTAACAGTACAGGCTGAACTCGGTTATGAAGCTGGTTTTTTCTTCATCAGACTGGTCCATCCTGATTTGGTTGTAGCCCGAGTAGGCGTCCAAGAAGCTTAGCAGCTCATATCCCGAGGTCGCGTCCACTAGGCGGTCAATTCTGGGAAGGGGGAAGCAGTCTTTTGGGCAGGCTCGGTTCAGATCGGTGTAGTCGACACACATGCGCCACTTGCCGTTTGCCTTTTTCACCAGCACCGGGTTGGCCACCCAGCTCAGGTAATGAACTTCCCTTATGAAGCCTGCTGCGAGGAGCTTTTCGACCTCGTCGACCGCCCTCCAGCGCTCGGGGGCTAAGTTGCGTTTCTTCTGTCTAATGGGTCTGACTACAGGGTCAGTGTTAAGTTTGTGAGTTACGAGGCCAGGGTCAATACTGGGCATATCGGCCGCGGACCATGCAAAAATATCTAAATTTTTAAGTAAGAAACTCACCAGTTCGGTTCGTAGAGGCTCCTCGACGGAAGCATCGATCTGTATCGTCTGAGCCGATTCCATGGCCGAAGTCGGAATTGCGACTGTTTCCTCCGTGGGCGAAGCTCGCTCCTTGCTCTGCTCCGTAGGCCGCTCCAGCTCGAGGTCGTCGGCCGCCTTGGTTTTTCCCTTCAGGGCGGCAACATAACACTTGCAGGACTCAAGCTGGTCGCCCCGCGCTACCCCCACACTGAAGTCTGTTGGGAACTTCATTGCCAGATAGTAGGTGGAGACCACTGCCCGTAGAATATGCGTAAATGGCCGTCCTATTATGGCATTATATGGGGAGGGGGTCACGAYCACCAGGAAATCGTGGTTGAGTCTGACCGCACAGGGCCATGTGCCGACTTCCACAGGTACTGTTATCTTTCCAAGGGGCCTGACTTCCTCTCCGCTGAAGCCCACCAGGGGAGTGTTGGAGGGTTTCAGCTCGCTTCTCTGCAACTGTAGTTGGTCAAATGCTGACTTGAAGAGAATGTCTGCCAAACTACCTGAATCCACAAGTACGCGCCTGACTTCGAAGTCGCTGATCCTCAGTTTTATGACGAGCGCGTCATCGTGGGGATAGTGGATACCTCGCGCATCGTCCTGTGTGAAGAAGATTGGTTCTTTTGTCTTCGACCTCTTTGGAGGGTTCTGTTCTTCTCGAGCTGCCTCGCGAACTGACGTCCGGGCTGCTGCCGAAGTACACCCTACTATCACCGAACCTCCCACTATTACATGGATGGTTCCCCGAACTGGCCTCTCGTCCGGAGGCTGTCGTTGCGACGCTTTGGCTGGTCTGCTGCTGGTTTCGGGGGCATCCTTTTCGTGCTCCCCTTGCCGACCTGCTTTATTGTTATTATTATTATGATGTACAAAATTTCTCAAGTATCCGCAACGGATGAGTCCCTCTATCTCGTCCCGGAGATTATTACACTGTTCGGTACTATGACCGTGATCTCTATGAAAACTACAGTACAGATTTTTATTTCTCTCGTTTGGATTCCCCTTCAGGCGAGGCAGCCACTTCACGTATGGGGCGTCTTTGATCGTCATCAGGATCTCGGTCCGCCTTGTGTTTAACGGCGTGTAATCCGTCCGAACTGCTAAGGGAGCTCGGGACGGCTGGCTCGGCTTCGCCTCCCGGGCCGAGTTTCTTCTGTCACCTGGGTTGGAGGGCTCGCCTTCTCTTTTCCTTTTCTCGACCCCACCTTCGGTCCTTTGGTTGATCTCTTCCTCTGTTCTCATGAACTTGTCCGCGAGTTTGAGGAATTCGGCCACAGTCGCGGGCTGGCTGGCTACCATGTGCCATTTAAACTCCTTGTGCGTTACTCCTCTCTTGGCCGCCGCGAGTTGTACCGCAGGGTCTAATCGTGGTATCTGCAAGCATGCTTCATTGAACCGCTTGATGTAGCCCCGGATGGATTCTCCTTCTCTCTGGACTACTCCGAAGATGCTTTCCTCAGTTYTGGGGCAYCGCTTGCTGGTAACGAAGTGTGCTGCGAAGACCTGCACGAACTGGGTCCAGCTTCTTATTGACCCTGGGGCTAGGTTCCTGTACCAGGTGCGGGCCACCCCCCTGAAGGTGGTGGTGAAGGCCACGCACATGCATGATTCGCTGGCCCTAGCGAGGTGCATTTGGGATTGGAAAGCATTGACGTGGTCGTTGGGGTCAAACGACCCATCATACTTGTCCAAAGGTGGAAGCTTGAAGTCTCTGGGCATGGGAAGTGCCAGAAGTTCTGATGCGAGGGGGAAGGAACTGAGAGAATCGGGGCAGCTTTTACCTCGTCCGAGCTCGTCTCTTCCTTATCTCTGAGCTCGGGCAGGACACGGGTGGCAGTTCGGCGACTTCGCCGGCGCCTTCGTTGTTGAGTGGGCCTAGTACTGGCGCTGCTGGCCTCTGTGTTGCCGAGCTCGATGGGCCCAGAGTGTTGGTAGTCTGCTGCCAGGGCGCTGAATCGGTTCTCTCTGAGCGGGAACTCGGGCCTAGAGCGTCGAGGTGCTGACCTTGCGGGCGAGGTTCCTGACCCGCTTGCGAGTTGTGAGGCAGGGGTGATTTTTCTTTCCCTTCGGCCTGGGGAGGAGGCCTGGCTGTTAGGGGGTTTCTGGGGCCGGGAGGCTTCTCCCTGGTGGGGGCGTCCACCCTGAGGGGAGGCCTTAACCAGCTTCGGAGCAGGGTGCCGAGGTGGAAGCAGTGATTGGTTCAGGGGCAGTTGGGGGAACTGCTGTTGGTAGTGCTGTTGAGAGAGGTGGTGTAGTACTTGGTGCTGTTGAAGTTGATGCTGCTAGAATTGTTGCATTTGGGCTTGCATTGCCCGCATGTATTGCATCAGGTCGTCAAACTAGCTCTGGCGAGTTGCCAGGGGGGCAGCAGTTGGTTCGACAAAAGTTGTTTCAACAGGGAGTGGAAGAGGGATGTTTATGGCAGGAAGGTTTACGGGCGCCACTGTTTGAGGCGCATTCAAGCTGGGGACCCCATCCACCGGAAGGGGTATGGTGAATTGTCCGATGCACACCACGGGGGCTTGGAGTTGCTCCCCGATGGTATTCATCTCTGTGCCACGTCCGGCATTGCTGGAAGAAGCCATGAGTGTTGGGATTTTTGGAAGAAGAGGTTATGAGGGTTTTCTTCCCACAGACGACGCCAATTGATGGTGCACAATCCGGCTGGTCCTAGCTGTCAACGACCTTGCCTCTGAACGGAACTACAGGGAACCTGAAACGGAGAAGATGGGGAAGCTCCGGGGGGAACCCGGTATGAATGCTCCGAAGCTCAAGTCAGAATTCTTTAAAGGCAAGATAAAACCAGATGGCGCAAAGTTCACATACCTTGTTCTTGGGGGATAGGGGGCCTTTTATAACCACCTCGCGCACTCACTTCTAAGCTTTTGTCAGATCGGGCATGATTATTTCTGAACTCCTGCCAGTTCGGATGTGATCCCCTCTGGCTAGGCAGAACCGTCACTGCTCTCTTTGTCGGAGCCGTCTCTGCAGCTGGTGACGACAGTGGCAGGTGGCGGCGGTAGGTGGCCGTTGAAGTGCGGCTGTCAAGCGTCAGATCCCAAGTCAGTCAGGTGCGTCGCCCTTGGGTACGGACATCCTCGATTTCAGGTATGGCACGTTTGTTCAGTCTAGCGTCCTAGAGGCGAAGTGCTGGAGTTGTGAGCGAGGTGAAGTCTTGAGTTCGGATAGGGGAGTGTCCCGAACTGCCATGACGCGGTCCAGTTCGGGTCATTTGCCTCGTGAGGCTTGGGGCCCAAGGGAGAGTTCGGGCCCCTAGTAGGGAGCTTGGGCCCCTAGTAGGGAGTTCGAACTGCTAGTAGGGAGTTCGGATTGCTGGTAGGGAGTTCGGACTGCTGGTTCCTCCCTTTGGTGCTCGTGCCTTGGGCGCGCTGTTGTTCCGAGCTGTTTGCCTTTGCCACGTGTTGAGTGATGGCGAGGTCGGGCCAAATCTTCCTTCATCAGTAACTATAAAAACTTTGTTAGTTTGATAAAGAACAATTATGTACAACTATGCTAACCATCCCAAGAATTTTGGCCAGACCTCTGCCATTAAACCCGATACCGAATTACTAACATGTTTACATTCCTTCTACATGCATGAGGCCTTAAAAGAATTGATCCCCATTCACCCCTTGTTCAGCTTGTACATCAACTAAACTATTTTCTGATCTTTGAACCCATAAGAAGCAGTTTGGATGGACATGGACTCATGGGAATGTTTACAGAAAAGTATATATTATTAAAATAGTTCATATTTTTTGAATTCTAACATTATATACCCGCAAAAATGTTGCCTTTGTTACTAAGTAATGTTTGATACACAAAATTGTGTTTGTCTTGAACCATAGCTGTCTATTTATATCAAATAAGCTAATAGATAAAAGGATATGTTACATATTAGTGTCCTTAAGAATCTGTGCAGTGTTGAACTCCATACATGTCTGACATAAATACAACATCCATTTAGGAGAGTCTATGCAACAATGATGAGAAGGTAGTACCAACTTCCTTTGCCAAACATCTAATCTCCCTCATGATCAAGGTTCAAAGTATCAATACTCTTAATATGAAAGTCATGTATCAAGATTTTTGAACTATTGAAACTGTTATGTATTTTTAGTTTTTTATTTGTAAGTTCATAAATATATAAGGCACAACAGCCATTAATGATGTTATGTTTTAAAAAGTTCAAACTCTTCAGTAAATGAGCATTGATGACACTGGATCTATATGCATCATACAATACATTTCAATATTTTGAACCTTGTTCATAATGTGTCAATATTGCCATTGTCCCTGCCCATGCTCTTTAACCAGTCCACTACCACTCCTGAGTCATTTATACCTGCAAATTGTTGTAGTTTAATGATCTCACCAATCTTAATCCTATCCATGAGGGTCTTGGGTTTCCAATCCTACACCCATCAAGATTATCTGAATTTGGTTAGTCATGGAATCCAAAGTATTAATGCTTTAGAGTTGACTGTTGGAGAAGATGCAACCATCTGTCATCCTTTAAGCATGTCATCTGTTAGAAAGGAGTAAAAAATGTCCAAAGCTGCAATCCAATGGATCGCTCTCAAAAACTTAGTTTCTATTAATTCTTCTTTGTATCTTTCCTTTCCATTTAACATTCTTTGGTTCCTCTTTTTCAATGTTGTCCACAGGACTACAGGAGTGCAGTCATTGTTGTCAAAATATAATTTCTAATAATGCTTCCTTTTATCTTTCCCTTCCATTGAAGATTCTTTGGTTCCTCTTTTGCCAGTGTTGTGCACAAGACTGCGGTCATAGTTGTCAAAACCTTACAATTTAGTATACAACTCACAAATCAAATCATAAATCTCAAATATTCCAATTTAAATATGCTTTTCTAAAAAAAAAACTTTTGATTACTGATTTGAATCTTATGATTCAATTTTTTATATCGTATGAATAATATGATTCATGTGATCTAAATCAATTCAACTTGTCATCTCTTTTTTTCCTAATCTTTCGAGTTGCTTTTATTTTAAAATCTTTACTACACTTTTTTTGATAAATAACATAGAGTTTTTTTTTTGATAAATGATTAAAATTTTATTCAAGAAGTTCAAAAAGATATTACAATACAGCCTGCCCAAAGGAGAGGCACGAGCTGGTGCCTCTCCACAACAACAACAACGTACTACCTCAGACTAGTAATAAAAATTTACAAAGCTGTCCAGAATAAACGTTCCCTTGATACCCCTTGTTTAGCTAACCCATCTGCTATGGTGTTGGCTGTTCTACCCACCCACTGATAATTAACATTCATGTTCCTTGAGAACCACTTAGCTTTCCTCATAATATCTCTGTAGCACCAAATCACTAAATCTAGATTTGTTAACCAACCCACAACAACTTTGGAATCTCCTTCAATAATCAAATTTTGAACTCCTAATCGATCCGCAATCTGAATGCCTTGTACTGCCGCTAGAAGCTCAGCTCTAATAGAGTCTCCTATACCCACAGAGCCTGAGAATAAGGCTTATATATTACTATCTTTATCTCTCAGCACCCCACCAATCCCTGATGGACCCGGATTTCCTTGGCTGCTACCATCAAAAGTCAGCTTTGTCCAGTCTTCTGAAGGGGGTACCACACATCTGGTACCCTGTGTTTTCTGTTACTGATACTAGCCACAGCCATCCAGTTCCTCCACATGTCATCAAAGGAATATAATTTAGAGGAATCTAATGATCTCAGCCAATGGATTGCCCTGGTCAAAATGCAATCATTTACATTCTAAACATTTCTATCATCTTCGAATATCCTCGCATTTCTTTCTTCCCAAATTGTCCACAAAGCTGCAGCTCTAATGCTCCTCCACATTGTTTTACCAATTTTTGTGGGCCACACAAAGAATGAAGGATCAAAGATCTGATCTATGGCTGTAGTCAAATTCCATCTGCAACCAAACAAAGCAAAGATCCAACCCCAAATAGCAACAGAAAAAGAACAGGTTAAAAGTGAGAGCAATCCTCACCATTAGCCCAGCAAAGTACACACCAATTAGGAGACAAACACATAGAAGGCCTTCTCTTCTGCAATAAGTCTGAAGTGTTGATTTTCCTATGGAATACCTCCCAATAGAACATAATAATTTTAGGAGGTACAGGTTTAGACCAAATCTCCTTAGCTGGGAAACCCACTTGTCCCGAGGGGGAGCAAAGGGACTTAAAGAAGGAAGCACATGTGAAGTAACCTTTTGGGTTTAGAAACCAAAATCTCACATCAGAACTTGAAGGGTCCAGAAAAACACTTTCAAGTAGTGACAAAAGGTCTGAGACACAGGAGAGTTCATGATCCCTCAAACCCCTACAAAACCCAAAGTCCCAACTCAAAGAATATAAAGGCTGGAAGACAGTCCAGTCACCCAATAGAATTCCACCCAGCAAAATTACAATTCAGCCCAAAACAATTGTTCCCTATTTGTCCCTTGCTTGGCCAAGCGATCTGCCTTTCATTTGTTGTTCTCCTTATCCAACCGAAGGTTGCCCCCACCTCCTCTGCTAAAGATTGAATTTCCCTGATTGTCTGTCTATACTCCCAAGCTCTTGGAAAATTGTTACTTATTCAAGAAATGACCACCTTGGAATCCCTTCCCCAC
The DNA here is from genome assembly GCF_000365185.1 of Nelumbo nucifera. The sequence goes on from NW_010729141.1 coordinate 2,627,408, forward strand.
CTCTAATAATGGGATTCTAAGCTTCTTGGCTATCCTCAGCCTGTGAATTACTGCCAAATTTTCCACTTTAATAGAATCTCCTATTGCAATGGGACCTGAATACAGATCTTTGATAGCCCCTATTGCATCTCTAAATACACCTCCAATTCCTGCCGGTCTTGGATTGCCTGGTGAGCTTCCGTCAAAATTTAGCTTTAGGCCCTGATTTATAAATGGTTCACATTCTATCACAGATTTATCTTTTGTCTTTGAAGAAGTAGACACTTTCTCCAAGATCTCACCATTTCATTGACATTAAATTCCTTGAAAGTTTCTATTGTTTTCACTTAGTTGGCAACCTTGAACATTATGCTTTCCACCACTTCACCTGCACTCTTGCATTTTTCCACCACTGCTGCCCTTGCTACCTCCAACATATTCTGCCTCTTTTTGGAGGCGGCCTCAGGAAAAGGACTAAAAACTTACAAGAAACAGAAACATTTCATCAATTAAATTTACAAGAAATATAAAATTTTGAAGAATCCCCAAAGAAAAGACAACTAACCAAGTGGAGCATAGCAATAGCTATCTCCCCCAATACAAATTTTACAATTCATCCCAAGCAAAAAACTTGATTTCTATTAACCGCTTGCTTAACTAGCATATCAGCCATTCCGTTTACCATCCTATTAACCCATTGAACCTTAATATGTAGATTCCTAGTCAACCATTTGAGCTTCTTCATCAGATTGCAGTATACACAAATAGCTTTTTCCTCATTCAGTGACCAACTTATTACCACTTTTGAATCACCTTCTATGATTAGATTATACACATCCATTTCCACAGCCTTCTGCACTCCAAATATAGCTGCCACATTTTTATCTCTTATCAAATCCCAATTACCAATTGGACCCGAAAACATTGCAACTACATTTTCCTCCTCATTTCTGAAAGCATCCCTATTGCAGGAGGCCCCGGATTTCCATCATTGCAGCCATCAAAGTTCAATTTTAAGAAGCCCCTGCTCAGTCTCATCCATGCACACACCTGCCTCCTCTTTTTTGAAGTGACCCCATTACAGCAACTCAAAATTTCATCCATCGAGAATGAGGGTGGGCCTTGGTGCAACAGTTGGGTTGCTCCATTGCGACCTGGGTGACCAGGGTTCAAATCTTGGAAACAGCCTCTCTGTATGTCCAGGGGTAAGGCTGTGTACATCTGTCCCTCCCTAGACCCCGCATTGGTGGGAGCCTCATGCACTGGGCTGCCCTTTTTTCATCCATGTAGAATGGTAAAAACAGCTCCAGAGTTTTTAGCCATTAAGTTGCCCTATAAGTGACACATTCAAAGTTTTCCTCTTTACTTCTTTCATTGTCATCAAATATTCTATCATTCCTTTTCTCCCATTAAGTCCACACCATTGTTGCCCTTCTGCATATCCACATAATTCATCCCCTTCTTTTTGGCCATCTAAAGGTTGTTAGTGATAACAAGTTAGCCACACAAGTAGGAGTATTTCACCTGCACTTGAAAATAGAAAAGAACTTTTACCAAATACTAAGAGCAAATGGGCAAGAGATTAGTAAGTGTAAACAAGACTCACCATAAGACTTACATAGTACAGACCAATCACCAATACAGAGACATATACCAATTAGGCCTCCTTGCTTGCAATAAATCACTAGTGTTGATACATTCATGAAAAACCTCCCACAGAGAACCCCAATTTTAGGAGGTATAGGATTACACCAAACCTCTCTAACTGGAAAGGATTACAGATCCTAGGAAGAGGGAACTAAGGTTTTGAAGAAAGAGGCACACGAGAAGAAACCAGAAGCATGAGGAGTCCAAATACAGCCATCTTCTTTTCCAGGCTAAAGGTAAATCCATCCAAAATACCCAACAAATTGGAGAGCAGTAAAATTTCAGAATCTCTACGGTTTCTCCTAAAACCCTGATTCCAATCAAACCCTTGAGAAGAATTTGGAATCACAATAAAATCAGCAATGGGCTTACCCTTAGAAGAAGAAAGAGAGAAAGATGAACAAAAAAGATCCTTTAGAGGCAATTCCCCAACTGACAAATTCAACATGCCACTTATTAGGGCTATCCTTAAGTTCCCAGTAATGCATTCATTTAAAATACTACCCTTTCTAGTCATACAACCAATCCATCAGAGCAATTAAAATCCTAATACGAGCTGCTCATCAACAAATGTGTACTTATTGATTCCCAACATTCTGCCCCATAAAACATGTCTGGTCATATAACTATCTCTTTTTATAGATTTAAGGAAATGTCTATTTGTTGTAAACACAAAGATCATAAAAAACTTGGATTAACTCAAAAAAACAAAAAAAAAGAAAACTACCTTAAGAAAAAAAAGGCATAAAAATTGAAAACAAATACAAAGATAAAAGTTATTGGAATTCATATAATAATTACAAGTGTTTTCAACATGGGGTTGAATTGGCTGGTTGGACCAGGCTACCCATCATCTGGCTATGATTTCGGGCCCATTTCACCCCCAAACTGTTCACCTACGAAAAAACTGTTGACTCAGCCAATGGCCTGATAACCCATCTGGTTGAATTGCTGAATCATTTAATCTTCTTCCTTAATCTTTGTCCTTTCACCTTAAAATGAGTTCACTTCATCTCCATTTCTCTTCTTTTCTCATATAAATGTGCTTGTCTTCGAGTTATCTCTATCAAAAAAAAATACATATATTTTTCAGAAACTATATCTCTAAGGTTTCTTTTTTATCATCGTAGTATTCGAAGATTTTTAAACAGAGAAAGATGACCATTGTTCCTATTTAACATGATTAACATTATGCAAAACTACAGTTTCCCGTTAAATACCATCGATACATGATTAGCGCCATCAGATTACAGCTACATTAGACGAGTGGAAACATAAATATCAATAACAAAAAAAAACGTATAAAAAGAACTCACAATCATGTAAACCGGGCCCCGATATCCACAGACCTCAGTGAAGTAAGGGAGGTCTCCCACATGATCCAGATGACTGAAAAGGTTGAGTTAAATAGATTGAATAGGGTAGATATAGAGTTAAAGACTGTGCTTGTCTGGGTGCAGGTGTTGGTCTGTTTGTTTGTTTGTATGAGATAGAGAGAGGTTTCATACAAATGAGTGATTATGATGCAGGTAAGAGCATTATCGAAATCCCCGGATTCAGAGATAAGAGAGAAATCTGGGTATCGTCGTTCATCGAGATATCCTATGTGCATCCCACAATCACACATGATACTCTTCCCGCCAATTGAGACCACGACACAGCTCTTCCCAACTTCCTGCCCGGCCCCTTAAAGTGGGGAATTTCAACTTCTTCAATCAATAGAAATAGATATCAAAGAATAAGAATCCATTGGGAAGAGAGATTGGATAGAAGAACTAACCCAGAACAAGGCATTCAATAACCATGGCTTCTCTGCAACTGATAAATCGACGGGGACCTGCTGCAACCGAAAAAACGCAGATAGTATGTGCTATGCTATCACTTGAGGGCGTGGAGGTATAATAAATACCCTTGCCCGTTCCTGCACAGAGAGTTGACAGTTGGCACCACCGAGCAATGATGGAATGGCATCAAAGCGTCCTTACTGTTTAACCGATAACCGGAGTTGTTCTTTCTCTCCTTGCATCAGTCAAGCGCCAAACCCTAGTCAGATTTCTTCGCGCGCTTTATTTGATTTTAGAAAGACTGTGGCGATGTTGCCAGTGACCGTCTGTGAAGTGTGAACCGAGTTGTCTAGCGGCAGTTTCCTCGACTGCCGGTAAAGAAAAAAAAAATTGACATTCCCCAAAGCTAGGGGTGAACAAAAAAAACCCAAAAAACTGAATCGACCGAAAAAAACCGACCGAAATCGAATCGAAAAATTGATTAACCAAATCGGTTCTGGTTCGATGTTTTCAAAAAATCGAAAGTTTTGGTTTGGTTTCGGTTAACCATTTAAAAAAAATCGACAATTAACCGAACCGATAGATATATATTTTATATAATATTATATATATATATTAATGTTTTATTTTATTTTTTAAATCTAATAAAAACGTTCACGATAGTTTGAGAGTGTTTAGACTGCCGAACTAAGAGCTGAGACTTTCAGGTTTGCTAGTCTGGCAGACTAGCATCCAGATTGGCGAACAACTTGTTTGATAGCTTGAGTCGTCTGAGTTCTGACACCCGCTACACAAGCCTTTCTTTCCCTCTCTCTCTCTTCTCTCTGAACTCTCTCTCTCGCCTATCAGTCTCTTTCTCACCTCTCAGTCTCTCTGAGCTCTCTGTCTTTCTCGCCTCTCAGTCTCTCTTTGAGCTATCTTTCTCTCTCTCTCTCTCTCTCTCTCTCTCTCTCTCTCGCCTCTCGAACTCTCTCTTTGGGTTCTGGCCTTTGGCGCTCCACCCTTCGACTAATTCACCAACGGCCTCCGACACTAGCGATCCGCGACATTGGAGGCTCAGCTGTGAGTTAGAGGCTAGTGCATCTCTACAACATTGGCGATCCCAATTACTGTGTTTTTCTTTTTTTTTTTAATTTTAAGGGCATAAAAAAACCGAAAAACTAAAACATGGTTAATCGGTCAACTGCTTAACCGGTTGTATCGGTTCGGTTTTGGTTTGGTTAAATGTAAAAACCGAACCTATCAGTTTGGTCTAGAAAATTACCCCACGGTTTGGTTAACCGAATCGTGAGCACCCCTACCCAAAACTACTGCTAGAAACTTTACTGGCTATCGGCAAAAAGCCATTTGTAGCACCTGATTTTTGCTCGGTTCATTGGCTGAACCTCCAATTCACCCCAAACTCTCGATCAGACCCTTCCGACCTCTTCGAAACATCCAAAAACCTAGAAAACCCAACTTTCAACCCCAGAACCCCCAAATCCACCATTAAACCCGTCTAATACCAATCCGATGGCCCCGATTGTCCCCCACTCACACCTCAACCATTAGAATAAACAACCACCAGACATAGAACCTCCCAAAATACCTACTCATGAAATTTTAGCCTTAGATTCCCCTGTTTACCCACTCATCAAAAAAAGAATCCATTCAACCTTTCTCGTTGGCCTAAACACTCGAAACCTAGATTCCCTTGATCTTGACACATCTAAACCGATCAAGCCACCCCATTAAACTCTGTATATATCAAAATACCTGTCCATAAAGTTTTAACCCTAGATTCCCCCATTTGTCCTTCCATCAAACCAAGATTCCATTTTGAAACATCTCATTAACACAAATTCGTACAACCTTGACCCTCCAAAGACAGATTAGACCTCAACATCGGATCCCAAATACCTACCTATGAAATCTCAACCCAAAATACCTTCGTTTACCCTTCAATTGCACCAAGATTCCATTTCAAGGTTTCAGATTGACTGAATTCCAAATTCGCTCTATGCAGGCCCAATCTAACCTCTTTCCCCCTCTTTCTCTCATTGTTTTCTCTCTCTTCCTTTCTCCCGTTCACCTTCTCCTTCCCTCTGTCGTTTTTCTGTATTCACCACCCTTAGCATGGAATCTGTTGCAACAGCCATAACTTGGGGTGACTTGTCGATCTCCCGATTGCAAGTTTCATGCGTCCTTGTTACAGAAGCTCGAAGATGTGAACAACAAACACCCCGATTCCCTTCCTCCTTGTTCAGTCGATTAACTTCAGCATTAGACACCATCAGTTGCATTCACTAGTCGCCATCGTCGATCAAGAAAGGAGGCAACCAAATTCAGTTGGATCTTCCACTTGTAATATTCGATCTCAATCTCAGGCCATATTCCAATCAATAAGGTCAATTGCTGCTTTCTCTGTGTTTAGTTCTTTATTTCTTTTTCTTGTTTTTTCTTTTGTGGAATCTACAGATGGGAAGAGAGAGACCGGGCTCATCAATGTGCTCTTGTAACTCTTTGTACCAACCCAGTTCTACTCTCATTTTTCTTAAGGATTTAGAAGTTTATCTATGGTTTTACCGATTTCTTTTTCTTTCTTTATTTTCTTTTTCTTTCTTCCTGTATCACTTCAACCAATATTCGTGATGTTAATCATCCGAATTCCTTAGTTTTCCAATGTTAATTAGCCGTTATGTTCAGTTTCTTTTATTATTGATAAAGTTACATTTCACTTCAATAAGATGTTAAATATTGGAAATCCCGGTAGACCAATTTGTTTTCCTTCATTTTTCACTAACTAGTTTGTCTTGTTTGCCTTAATTAAAATCTGGCTTATGGTAATGTGAAAGCTGAATGTAAGCTTGTTCCTACTTGGGTGATGAGATGTAGTATAGTCCTAATTACTAAAACTAATCCTTTCATTAGAATATGAATAAAAATAGGATGGTTTTTTCTTAGTTTGTTCTTGTAATTTCTTGTTGCTTTATTATTTGTATTTTGTGTTTACGCTTGCTTGAGTTCCCAAATAGGCCCCACCTATTGCTCCCGGGAGAGGGGTAACCAATCCCTTCCCTCTCTCATCCGAGTCTTATTCGAACTGATAGACCGGTGCCTTGGATTTTGGAGTTACTATTAAAATAAAGCATTTTAAAAATCACTTTCGGAGGTCCCATCATCTCCAATTTCATAAATGATGGGTGGCGACTTCATTTCTAGCCCAAGTGACAAGTGAGCCCGTTTTTCGACACTCACAGATTGGCGACTCCACTTGGGAGTTCTTGGACCATAGGTGGGGCTACATGGGGCCCGTTTAGCTTAATAGCCTTTTCTTGTATAAATGCATGCTTCTATGTTTTTCTTTTATTAGAATAATAACAACTTATTCCTTGTTGATTATTAGATAGTTTTTATTGCTTTATTTCTTTTATTCCTCATCTGCTCACTCACTACACACACCATTTGCTTTAGTTCTAGCATCCCATTTCCTACTAGGAGAGGAGTTAGTAAGTGGTTAAGACACGATGGAATTTTCTCCCCACGGTTGCACCCAAAGCCCCCAAACTAGCCACTAACCAAAGAAGCCCGTTTGTCCAACGGGTGGAGGTTTGAACGTTGGCAACCTTGTTGGAGCCTTGAGTCTAGGTGTCAAAGTCTCCCCTCATGCATCACTATCAACCTGTCAGCCTAGTCAATTAGGGTGTCAGCCACAACTGCTTTGTTTGCTTGCATGCCCCTTGTGGGGTCCACATCAAATGACAACATAAAATAAAAAATATATAAAAAAGATAACTAAAAAATAAATAAAAAAAATCAAGAGTCCAAAAAATAAAAAAGGTAAAAAACCAAAGATTAAAGAAATAAAAAAAATAAAAAATACATATACTAATAAAAAGAAAAAAGGTAAAAACAAAAAAAAATAAAAAAAGGTTGTAGTAAGGTTTAGTTAAGCACAAATATACATAAAAGAAAATTAAAAAAAACAAAAAAAAATTAAAATCCAAAAAAGTGAAATATAAAAAAGGAAAAAAAAGGGTGAAAAAAGAAAGAATAACAAAAAATAGAAAAAATTAAAAAAATCAAAAATCAAAATTCCCATTAAAAAAGAAGAAAAATCAAAATCACATATAGAGTGAAATATAATAATAAATCCAAAAAAATAAATAGAAAATTAAAGGGGGAGTTTTTTTAAATAGGAAAAAGAAAAAAAGAATAATTATATAAAAAAATGTAAAGAAAACAAAAAATAAAAAACAATAAATTTCTGAAAAATCCAAAAGTAAAGTGTCAAAAATAAAATAAAATAAAATAAAAAATATTATAAAATAACAATAGTAAATAAAAGAAATTAGAAATATATGGAAAATAAAAAATCAAATAAGAAATTCAAAAAAAATCAGCAAAAATAGAAATACAAAAAAAAAGAAGAAAAAGGAATAAAAATTGAAAAATAAAGAAAAGAAAAAGAAAAAAAAGAAGAGTTTTACAAGTTTCGGATTGTTCTATGTTGGACATAGCGTACAAAGATGACCTAATGTTGCACTTTTCCTTGCTGAAATCAAACAAGAGGTTGGAAACTTTAAGGATGTTGGTCTAGAAGGAATTCCCACAAAGATGCCATATACCTCTAAGTGGAGATTGTCTGTCGATGGTCATGGATTAGCAGAAGGAAACAATACATTGGATTCGCTTCTTAAGTACCTTCATTATTAAAATCTCGGGAGTTTGAAGATGAAGTGTCAGTAGATTGTGGAAAAACAACTTCTGTCTTATTTGCATTGCTATTTGATTTTGCACTCCAAGTTGATTTTTATTTTTGATCTGATTGATGTTGAGGTTTGAGGATGTATGCGGAAGTGTTTCATAGTAGATCAGGATGGATCTAATGGGAAGCAGCCAGTTGTAATGGATAAATCAATGAAGCAAAGGTTTGTCTTGTCTGATGAGGCAGCGTTTTGGTCCTTTCCATAGCATCTACTTGGGTAAGGGAGGTTGGACTTTGCTCCTCAGAAACTAAAATTTTCTTGAAAACTCATCTGCTGAAGAAATAAATGCTGTAGAAATTGTACAAGACAAAACCAATGTCCTTGTAGTGACTCTTGAATCAAAGCATAAAGATGCTTATGCATTGTTGGGTGATATGACAGTTAATAACTTACCAAATAACTTCCACATCTCAAATTGTCTAGTGCTGTCCCTGAAGCAATGGTGCAAGGAAAGCGGGTGCTTTTAGTGTGATGATGGAGAAAGATTTGGAGCCAAACGATTCTGGTAATTCTCTACTGACAAAGAACGGCAGAATAAATATTGTAAAATGTGATATTGAAGAGCTTCTGTAATCTGCTGAAACTGTAACAGCAGGCCTTTAGTTGATTGAATCTTCGTGCTCAGCTGGTCAAATTGTAGTGGAAACGCCACTTTCCGAAGTGCTAATGGGATCCGCTGAATTGTGTAACAGGAATGCTGAAATGCCTCTGGTGAGTGGTGATGCAGCCGACCAAGCCAATGGCTTTGGAGGGCCAAGATAAGATTGGTAACGGGATTAGTGAGGTGGAGGAGGCTGTAATCTCAAATGTTGGTGTTGTTTCTACATTCAATCCCTTTTAGTCAGTTCCTGTTTCATTCTATTGTGCATACAAGGAACCAGGAAAAGGGCTTGTTGTTGATGAATTAATAACTGGGTTAGCGCGGTTGACATTTGTACAGTTCCAAAGAACTCTAGAAAACTGTACTTGGCCAGGATAAAAGTACCAAATCAATTGATCAACCCATGACCGCTATTCCCTTAAATGCACCCATTGTATCAGCTGCAGGATTACCGTGGATTCCACCTGGAAGCCAAAGCACTTCTTGCAACTCCTATGCAGCAAACTGTTTAGCAATCTTCAGTTACAACTGCTAATCTTCCGACAACAGCTGTTCAACCTAGCATACATAGTCGCTGGACTGGTGGCCATGGGAGCATACTTAATATGTTGGGAGAAGCCAATAAAATTAATGATCCCCATTGAGATGGCAGATGCGTCTACTGTTTGAAGGGATTTTCAATTCTTGAAAGGAGGGGGGTGTTACTAAGAAGCTACCAATCTACCCAAATGGCGATGCATGAATAACTGAAGTTGGCATGCAAACGGGCAGAACAAGTAGCTGGTAAAGTATTCAGCCTGAGACTACCGTAGTCCCTCAGACTTTGATCGATATTTGTCACGGTCTCTTCAGTTAAACCATGATTTTTCTCTACCCATTGGCTCTTACACCCAGTAATTGACATCAAACCCAGTATCATTGACCCCTGTCGTTGCTGCTATTAATTCCCCCTTTGGTGTCTTCTGGATCATTAGTTGTAGCAATAACCACGAATCCAATTCGGATCAGCCCTCTTGCAGCAGCTGTTTCTACCTTACCAGTTTCGGCTTGGGCGATGCTGAAGTTGCTTTTGCCGGTGTAACTACTACCGCAACCATTAAAGTTGTATCTACTCAAGGAACCACGACTTTCCTAGTAAAGTTTTTGCTTGAGACTCAGAGGAAGTAAAGAAGAGGATGGTTGTTGTAGGCGAAGTAAATATCATTTCAGAGTGCGAGTTTTGATATGTGGCGGAAGAAACCGATAGGAATCATTGAGGACATTGATTGATCGGCTTGTTTCAGGATGTCTAAGGTCAGCCAAGAAGATTAATATAAAAGAGAAGAAAAAAACAAAAAAGTAAAAATAAAAATAAAAATGAAGAAAAATGCAAAAAAGAAAAAAGAAAAGGAGAGGGTGAATCAAATGATAAAAAAAAAAAAAGAATTAAGAAGAGAAAAAATAGGTGTGGGAAAGTAGAGGAATTTCTCTAATAGGTAACAATAATAAGTAAATGAAAAATAATAATAATAATAATAAATAAAATAATAATGATAATGTCGGAATAAGAACCATGAGTAAATATTTTCTGAAAATTCAACAAACACAAAATACAAAAAAGGAGAAAATCCAAAGAAAATGCAAAAGAGAAGAGAATCCAAAATCCAAAAGAAAAGGAAAAACCAAAATGCAAAAAAAGAAGGAAAAAATTAAATTAATGGAAGATGCTCAAGATAAGACATAGAAGAATAAGCAAAATATGAGATAATTTTGCACAATGATTTAATTGATGCCTTTATCATGTCAGAAGTCTCTCCTAAGACTGATTGTATCTTTCAAGTGGCGGTCCCACCAAACACAAGGACAACAATGCCGATTCATATCCCTTATAGTGATTACCTCCATCTTCAAGAGACATTGAATGAGATGCCTATCAAGTTGGCCAAATTGGAAGCCGAGAAATCCCAAACTGCTCAATTTGCTTCCATAATGGGAACCTAATCATCTTTCCCTCATACATCCAATGCCTTTGCATCCTCTTCATCCCAGAACTCCGATCCCATCTCAAAAACAACATATTGGTTATCTCCATTTGTTTTTACTGCCTGAACCAAGCAGGCTCTTCAGTTAAGGACATTTCCCACTCCTAACTGTAAGAATTCAACAATGCCTTAACCCAATGTTGCGTTCTTGGGAGGAAAGAATTTGAAAATGACTGTCATCCAATCTTCGCTCCAAGATCCCCTCAAGATTGAAATAGAGTAGATTCAAGATGATTTGAAGAAGTTAAAAAAGTTCAGAATTTGGGATTACAAATTTTAGAGAATTGTGCTTATACCTTGATGCGGAGTTACCTGTTAAGTTCAAAATGCCAAACCTTGAAAAATATGACGGAAAGGGATGCCCACAAATACATCTGAAGATCTTTTGTGGTGGCATGTTTCAATACGGCTCAAACGAGAAATTACTCATTCAGATGTTTTAGAAGAGCCTTACAAGGAGTTCTAAAACTTGGTTTGCAAATTTGCAGATGTAAAGAAGAGGACTTGGAAAGGTGTTTCAAAAGCATTCTTGGATCAATTTTCTTACAACATGGAGATAGCACCTGATCGAGCAGATCTCAAGTTTATGACTCAAAAGTCAATAGAAAGTTTCTTAGATTATGCATATTGGTGGCGTGAAGTGGTAGCTAGGTTATGACATCTCATGCCAAAAGAAGAGATGGTGATGTTGTTTATTAAGACGTTGAAGGATCCATATCATACCTTGTTGATTGCACAACCTTTGAAGGATTTTAGTGATGTCGTGAAAGGACCTGTTAGAATTAAAGAGGCTCTTAGGCAAGGTCGAATCAACCCGGTGATGATCCCCAGAAATTCACCAAGTCCTCTCCAAAGAATAATGAAGGGAATGAAGTGCAAGCTATATTTTCTTTTAACTCTTAGGTATATTAAGCCCATTATTCAAAAAGTTTCAAAGCGGTAGCTTATCTAAGATCTTCTCAGACCAGTTGGATTGCCTCCGAGCAGACATATTATCCCTACCCGCACAAGCACAAACATATCATCTGCCTCTAATAACCCCAGTCACTCATCAATCTCCTCAAAAAGAAAGAAGAAAACTTTCCCTTTTGCCATGTGCTCATTCTCAACTACTCCCCCTGCTTCAGTTCAAGGTGGATTTTTGCGGCTGCTTACATGGAGGCCTCCACGAGAGCCCAAACCTAGAAATTATGATGAGAATGCTCATTGTGATTATCATCAAGGACCCGATCACACCACTGACCACTGCTGACAATTGAAGTTTGCAATTCAAGATTTGATTGATGGTAACATTCTCACTGACCAGAACCTTGTGCAAATGCAACATTTTACAGAAGTCCCCCAGAACCTACTACTCGATTTAGGGCAAAAATTTAACACTTCCATCAATTTCTTAGGTGAAGGAAAGGCATTTGATCCTAACATTTTCATTACTCTTGTTGAAACTCCACCAATAGCCCATTCCTTTAGAGTCAAGTCATTAGTTAGTTGGACTTCTCAACCTCAACCAAAGCATGCTATTAATTCTCCACCAACTCTTAGAGAAGGTTGTCACTATAAGGAGAAAAATTTGATGTTGTTGCAGCATTAAGTGAGCAAAGTCACCAATTCCAATTTTGAGCCATCATCGGTAATTGAAGACCTGACCTTTGCACGAACTGTAGAATGTTCTATCAAGAGCCCACCTAAGGAAGACAACTCTGTTATAGATTCAGATGCTTCGCCAAGAGCTGTGAATAATTTGTCTGTTTTCTTGACTATTTCAAATGGCACCTCTGATACGGGAGCACCTTTGTCAGTTTAGATGTAACTTCCGAAGTAGGGAGACAATGCTCTCTACCCTACTTCTACATTCATCGAGAGCATCTTTGCATCATTATACATAGTCCCTATCCCTTTCTTTTCCTGTGTCATTCAACACACATTGAACTATGTTCGGCCTGATCCCTCTCATAGGGGTACGTAGAGCAACCCATCTTACAGGTCCGACCTCTTCATTCAATAAATTACCAGTTTCCCCAATCATTGTCTATCATTTGGTTTTCCCTAAATCACTCATTCATGATGGAACAATAAATCCCATTGAGTTTCGTTACCCTTAGGAAAAGATGAATATTCCCCCTCCTAAGAAAGTTACATAGTTGAAGCATAAAAAATCGAGGATTTGCAATGAAACTCAAAGTCAAGTCTTCATAAAATGCTTGTTGATAATCATTGACTCGCATTTGAAAACACTCGAGAAAGGGGATAGTCCATTGAATAAAAACATTGATGCCCACCCTTACCCACCTCATTGAACATTTCAAATAGCCTTGAGCATAAATCCCAGTCCTTTTTCGGGAACACCCAAATATCCTAAACTGGGGTAGTTTTGACAATTTAAATGTGTATCCTCTACCAATTTCCCCAGAGCCAGCATAAAGTAAGGATATCATCATGACCTAGTACTTCACAAATTAATAAAGGAAAGGACTGGAGGCCGCAACACATTCCTCCTAGCCGACCTGAGGTTGAAAGGCAGCTAGACCCATGGAGTTCCGGTTAGTATTTATTGAGTTGCCACCTTCCTCAAGATCGACAACAGGAGGGGCAAATGACGGCAACCTCACCTCGGCACTGGCCAAGGTACCCTCCATTGATGAGCAACGCTCGGCCCTTCACTTCTTCCTTGATGCTTTCTTCTTAGATGCTGCCAACAATGACTCCATACTCGTCATATCTAAAAAAGGGAAAGATGGGTTAGCCGAGTTAAAAAATTATTAATACCAAAAGTAGATGCAAAGGATTTGAAGGTCGACCTACCTACGCAACCCAAGCCGACCTATATAGGCATAAGCTTGGCCAAAAGGTTTTTTACTAGAACCTTCTGGTGGAAAAAATCCTAAACCACAACTCGCAACTCTCCATCGAACTCTACATTGTAATCCCAACAACCCCTTCGCCAAACAGTATCCATATTCCAACCACTACTGCAAGAAAGGAAGAAGTAGATGCTCTTCCAATCTTTAACCTTAGAGGGAAAGTCGACTAACACCTTATAGCCACCACAAAAGGGAAGGTAGAAACAGTAAGGAACACTGGGAACTTTCTTCATAGTACACAGACTGGAGAAAATATCTAAATCTAAAGGGAAGCCACGGTGGTGGCACAAGGAGATCAGCCCTTCTGGAGTCCGAACTGCATTGGGGTGAAGCTGACCTAGGGAGACACCATAGTAAGACAAAACCAAAGAAATAAAAGGGTGTAGGGGAAATTGGAGGCCGGAGATCAACGCCTCCATGAAGACACAAATAGCATCTCGGCCATGACTCTAGGGGCACTCGTCAAGGCCGGGCTGTATACAATCAAACTCGACAGGAATTTGGTAAAAACTATACAATTCTACAATACGCTCTCTAGAGAGCTTGGTTAGACCTAAAATGGACTCCGCTAATTGGACCTTTACTCCCATCCCTAGCCGAGAACTAGAAGACTCCCCTTGAGAATCCTCTCCCGAAGAACCCACCTCTCTAGCCCACCTATGGTTGGGTGACCCACTCCCCGAGGGATAAAAAAACATTGTTAAAGGAAACTACTCACCAGAAAGAAAGATAGGGAAAACTGGCACCAACGACGAACAAAATCTCAATAGATGAACCGATGACAACACTTCGACTGAAACCTGCTCAGATCGGACACCTCCTCCTCAAAGAAAAATCCAAAAATAGTGCAAGTTGGGCCATAGTGGGAACCCCATACTTATAATATGTTGAGCAGAAGGGCGAATGGTTGAGATGCGTTGACAACAGATCGATGGTCGAGACGAAATCGCCGCGTGCAGGTGATTTTGAATTCAAAATTTTGCACGCCCACTATGCACGCTCTTCTTTCAAATTTGAAATTTGAAATATGCCGCGGTCCTGCCCAGTTTCATAATGGATTAGGAGAGCGAGATGGGCAACCTACGAACCAGTCGGGCCAATTACCTTACTGAGAGTTACTCCCTTCGCTGAGTTGGCGTGGGCTCAGGAGTGGGGGCAATTGATGAGGGGTAATTTGGTCTTTCGAATTACATCACGACATGTGGCCTTCAAGAGACACCTCGAAGCGGAGTAAGCAAACTAGCTTGGCAAGTCAGCCTAAAGCACCTCGCCTAGGCCGACCTCTACTACCTCGGCCGGGCTGAGCTGACAAATTTCCCAACTTAAAGCTAGTTACCTCAAAGACCGACCGAGTTGTAAGAATCTATGGCGACCTGTAGGGCGAGTCTATTGACATGTCTCAAAGATACGCTACCAACTAAAGATCTCTGAAGCATTAATGCATCGATCATTAGACCGACCTACCGCATTGTACGCATTAGAGCTAATTGGACGGACCGTAACCCCCGTGCAGATTACGTAACCAACGTAATAACTCACCCGACTAAGTGGAAACAGCTTCGTGGCAACATGAGACCCATTGTGAGAAGGCTCAGGTCACTCACCTATATAAAGTCCTCATTTTTATCAGTGAAGGTATGCATGATTAAGCTCTCAAGCATTCTTATCTCCTAAAGAACTTTTAGAAACAATTCTCTGACTTAAGCATCGGAGTGCCCACCTGCCACCTTGGGTAAAGACAACCCGAGCACTTTAA
Organism: Nelumbo nucifera; assembly: GCF_000365185.1. Next base: position 2,642,805 of record NW_010729141.1, read on the forward strand.
TTCTCTCTTTATTGTAGAACAAAACAGCTCGGCCATCTACATCTCGACCTAGCACAGCTCGGCCCTGACAAGGTAATCATCCGAATCAGTGTTTGAGTCACCTAACATATGAAAGCTAACAAATCGTGCTACATCAATTGTAAAGACGTTTTTAGTCCAAAGGGCATGACTTTATAACAGTACAAGCCCATCTCGATTACAAAGACAGTCTTCTCTTCATCAACTGGGTCCATAGAGATCTATTTACAGTTGGAATATGCATCCATGAAACTTAACAGCTCGAACCCTAAGGTCGCATCTACCAGGTGGTCAATTTGGGAAAAGGGAAGTTGTTTTTCGGGCAAGCTCAGTTCAGGTCAGTATAATCGATGCACATATGCCACTTGTCGTTGGCCTTCTTTGATAGTACTGAATTTGCAATCTAGCTCGAGTACTAGACTTCTCTCACGAAGTCCACTGTGAGCAGCTTCCCTACTTCTTCGTCTACTACTTTCCATCTTTCCGAGGCCAGGTTCCTTTTCCTCTGCTGGATTAGTCTGACTATGGAGTCAACATTTAATTTGAGTTATTATTTTAGGGTCTATGTTGGGCATTTCTGCTACCAACCAAGCAAAAACATCAAAGTTATTAAGTAGAAAGCTTACCAAGTTGGACCGCACTGATTTAGTTAGGCGAGCCCCTATCTATACCATCTTCTCTAGCTCGGTCTTTGAGACCGGCGCTAGGACAATATCTTCATTGGACTGAGCTCACTCGTTTATGTTCTCAGGAGGCAACTCCAGGTCGATGTCAATGACAATCTTGCCTTTCGCCTTCAGGGTTACTACATAACGGTTAGCACCCGATATTTGCTCGGTCTGCCGCTTGAACCTCCAATTCACCCCAAATCCATAATCAAACCCTTCCTGCAACTAAAAGGACTTCAAGAAAATCTTCAGCAAGGAATGAAGCTGGGTTGAGCGTTTCTGCTGTTAGGTTTGAAAAACAAAGGATAAGGCGTAAGCTTGGCTTTAGGAACTTTGGGATTTCAAGTAAAATGGGTGTATTACAAAAGTTGGGAAACTGCTCCTCTTCTCTCTCTCGAGTTAGGCTTCTATTTATAAAAGAAAAGGGAGGGAGATGGGTCTGAAATTTGTCAAACTATAATGTCTATGATTCAATAGAGCTCTTTCACTGAAATAGGCAAAGATTTTGAGAGAGAAGATCCTGTAGTTGGCCCTTCCTTCTTTGTGCAACAAATTTTCTCGAGTTTGGAATGCTTCTTATGGATTTCATGCATCCAATGAGGGATTGGGGAATGCTAGATGTTGCAGCCCCATATTTGGGGCTGGTAGTGGCAAAACACATAAATTTAATGAACTTTTAAATGGGGTTTTATCTTTTATTAGTTTCAAGTGGGGGTTTGTTTGGTATTTTGAGCTTTTTAAGACTATTAGGCTCAAATTCATTGGTCTAGGTGTTTTAATGGGGTCAAGTAATGATCTGACATCAGTCCCCACCCTCTTGAAATCCTAGGATGAGACAACTAATGTGGCGATTCAATCTGGTGTGTCAAAATGGTATCTTTCTAGTTTAACGGTCAAACTGATGAATTTGGTAATGAAATGTGGCGTGATGGAGTTTTTTGGGTCTTTGAACATAGTGGTAAGGTCTGATCGGACAAATAGGGTTGATATGATTAAGACCTATGGCTGACAAGTTGAGATCAATAAAATTTGTTTGATGAAGGGTCAAATTGGAGAATTTTGGAATGAAATTTGGTGGATTGGCATTTTTGATCATCCTAAATCAGATGGAAGTGATGGATCTCTGATCAGAGGTATAAATTGACTGATTTAGTTCAGATCATGGTCTTAGCTTATGGTTTTCCAATCAAAAAGAGGGTCCGAAATGGAATCCTAGTTTTTCAATGGTCAAATAGAGGTGTTTGGTCGTGACATTTGATATGCTGGGTTTTTTGGGTTTATAGACATGGTGGTGATGTTTGATTGGTCAAATAAGGCTTGGATGATGGAGATTCGTGATAGATGATCTTTTGATTAATAAGATTCGTCAAAACAGAATCAATGCTTGATGTTGGGTCAAATAAGGGAATTTTGGGGTAAATTTGGTGAGTAGGTACGGGTTGGGCTTATGAGGTTGTTGGAGGGTTTGATCGTGTTAGTTATGTGCAGATCATGGGTTTTTAGATTCAATAAGTGTCATAGTGTCATACGCATCAAAATAGAATCTCTGATGGATGATTGGCTAAATCCAGGAATTTAGGGTTGAAATTTTGTGTGATTGGTTGTTTAAGGATTTTGTTACACGTGATGAAGCTTGACCGGGGATCAAGTATGGTGATGTAGCATAATCAAGACCATCGAAAGGAAATTATGTAGATTTAATGGTGGATTTATGGACATTTGGGCTAAATTTTGGTTTCTTAGGGTTTTGGCTTGTTTTAAAGTGACTGGCGTGGTCTGATCGGGCATCCAGAATGAAGGAGATGGGTCAAAGAAGGGACCGTGCAAAAATCAGGTGCTAACAACTCCCATTTCGTGAAGTATTTGACTGCTACCACTAAGAATTTCGTTTGTCCTGTTGCTGATGGGAAGGGGCCTAATGTCGATCCCTCATTGTGTGAATGGCTACAGACTGGTCAGGTATTTCAGGTTGGCCATTGGTTGGTGTAGAATGTTGGCATGTTGCTACAGACTGGTCAGGTACCCTTGTCACAAAACCTTCTAGGAGAGGGCTCTACCCCCCAAGAGCCCTCTTAGGCAATGTACTTGTGGCCAAAGGGGTGGCCTAACAACCTACCTCCGGAGACCTACTAGAGACCTGGCGACCTACCTCTAGAGACCTATTGGAGACCTAGCAACCTACCTCCGAATAGAAGTATGACATGTGGCATCCAAGTGACACCTCGGCATTGTGTAAGCAAATCCCCTCAGCAGGTCGGCTATTAGCACCTGACCTATGGTGACCTACCTCTAGAGACCTATTGGAGACCTAACGACCTACCTCCGAATAGAAGTATGACATATGGCATCCAAGTGACACTTCGGCATTGTGTAAGAAGATGCCCCCAGCAGGTCGGCTAGTAGCACCTGACCTATGGCCAACCTAAAGTACCTCGGCCTAGCTGACCTAATGGACCTCTGCTTAAGGAGCAACCTCCTTTGAAGATCGACCGAGCTAGGTAGGGTATAGTGATGACCTACAAGGCGTGTTCATCGACTGTTAGATCAACCTACCCGCATTATTCGCATCAGAGTCGATTGGACGAACCTTAGATTTCTTCATAGATTACGTAACCGACGGAGACATTCTCTCCCAACTTAGTGGAAACGGCTATTCTGGAATCTAGGACCCGTTATAGGAGGTCTCTATTCCCTCCCACCTATATAAAGGCACCATTTTCCTAAGAGAAGGTATGCATAATTTAGTTCTTGCAGTTCTCTAACTCTCTTAAAAATCTGTAATTCGCTGACTTGAGCATCGGAATGCCCACCCCGGGTAAAGAAACTTAGGCACTCTAATATTGTTTCATTATAGGTCTCCTAGAAAATTACACAACTCTCCATTATATAACTTGACATCCGAACTATCTTCTAGCTTGGCCTTACTCAAATCGGCATCTGAGTCACCTTCCAATAAAGAATTCTCCAACTCAATTTCTAAATCATCAGCCTGTAGGAAACTGCCAAATCATGCATCATCAGAGCCGATGACATGAAATTTATCAGAGAACACAACGACGTTGACGACGAACTGAGGATATGAGAGATTGAGAAGTGGTTAATTGAATGTTTTATTCAATTAGTTGAATGGCTCAATTTCAACAAGTCTGCATAAGTTTAAAGCCAACAACTGCTTGCTCCTTGTCCTAATGAAACGACCGCCGATAAACGGAGGTAGCAACTCTGACAATAGTGGTGGCAACAACAACAGTAACAGTGGTGGTAAGAAATTGTCTCAATCGGAACTGCTCATTTGGAATCTCATTTTCTTGGTAGATTGGATTGGAGGTTGAAATGGGAGCGGATCTTTTAGCATCCTCCGCACATCATAGGCTTGTTATCCACAACACAAACAAGATGCATTTATTGAGATATGGAGTTTTGGATTCGGTTGATATCAGAATTTGTAGAGAGATAATGCTCTTTATTCATTTGAAGAGTAATACAGAAGGGGTTTATATACAACAAAAGGGAGGAAGAAAGGAAAAAGAAAATGCTAACAAACTCATAACTAATCTTAGTTGGCCAACTAATCTTGGTTAGCCAATCTTGGCTAATCATGACTAACTTTGTGAGGTGCTGGTTTAGTCTCTAATAGCCCCCCTCAAGCTGGAGCATACAAATTTTGAATGCCCAGCTTGCAGATTGAACTATTAAATGAGTGAGGTGGCAAGGGCTTAGCGAAACAGTCAGCTAATTGGTCTTCAGAAGCTATTGGCATTAGGTGAATCAGAACAACTTGCAACTTTTCCCGTACAATGTGGCAATCTATGTCAATATGTTTTGTGCGCTCATGAAAAACTGGATTACGAGCAATGTGAAGAGCTGATCTTTTGTCACAGAACACAAGAGCAGGGGCAACTTGAGGAATCTGCAAGTCTTTCAATAAATAAGTAAGCCATTGAACTTCACATGTAACAGTAGCAAGTGCATGATACTCGGCTTCAGAGGAAGATTTGGAAACAGTTTGTTGCTTCTTTGATTTCCAAGATATTAGACTATCTCCCAAAAAAACACAGTGGCTGGTATAGATCTCCTGGTATTAGGGCATGAAGCCCAATCTGAATCTGAGAAGGCTTTCAACTGTAGAGATGATGAAGCAGAGAAGAACACTCCTTGGCCAGAACTAGCTTTTAAGTATCGAAGAATTCTATGTGCAGCTTGCATATGAAGATCTGTAGGGCAGTCCAGAAATTGAGAAAGATGTTGGACAACAAAATAAATGTCTAGCCTTGTATTGCATAAATAAATTAATTTTCCAACTAATTTTCTGTAAGAGGTAACATCTAGTAAAGGGGTACCAGTATCTTTATCAAGATTTTGAGAGGTAATCATAGGAGTAGATACTGGCTTGTTGTTTATAAAACCTATTTCCTCCAAGAGATCAATCACATACTTCCTTTGGCTGAGACTGATGCCAGTTGTGGATCTGGCAACTTCTAAGAAAGAATTTAAGTTGGCCGAGGTCTTTAATTTTAAAAGTATAATGTAAGAATTCTTTGACTTTATTTATCAAATCAATGTTATCACTTGCTAAAATGATATCATCAACATAAGTTAACAAAGCTAAAAAATGAGAACCATTTTGTTTTATGAACAGAGAAGTATCAGGAACTGCCTGAGTGAATCCTTGAGACAACAAGGCATTAGTGAGTTTTTTATTTCATTGTCTACATGCCTGCTTGAGACCATAGAGGGACTTGGTTAACCTGCACACTTTAGAAGGATCAGATGTTTCAAAACTTGGGGGAAGGGTTATGTAAACTTCTTCATGTAAGTCACCATGTAAAAAGGCAATGCTAATATCCAGTTGATGCAGATGCCAATTTTTAATAGCTGCAACAACAAGTAAAGTTCTAATAGTTGTTATTTTTGCAACTGGAGAAAAAATATCAAGATAATCAATGTCATTTTGTTGAGTATAGCCCTTGGCAACTAATCTGGCCTTATACCTTTCAATGCTGCCATCGGCGTGATACTTGGTTTTGAAAACCCATTTGCAGCCTATAGGACATTTTCCTGTAGATAAGTCAATTAAAACCCAAGTATTATTTTGTTCTAATGCTTTGATTTCAAGTGCCATTGCATCCTTCCAGCATTGCGATTTTATAGCCTCATTGTAAGTTCTAGGATCTTTGGTTTGGGAGATTTTAATAGCAAAGATCCTATGAGAATAAGATAATTTGTGAGTGGAATAGATAGAGGATATGGGGTGAGGGTTGGAGGTTTTGAAAATAGAATTGGCTTTAAGATTTGGTATTTGACAGTGATGTTGGTCAAGATATGACGGAAGTGTATGAGGTCTGGATGATCTTTTAGGTTGAGTTTCAGGATATGTACTTTGTATGGCATCTGGCGAAATGTTAGTAGAAGGGGATGAATCAATGGTGGTATTATTTGAAGTGGTAAGAGGTGGTGACAGATTAAGGAAAGGAAAATTAGTAGGTGAAGGTGTAAAGAAAGGTGGAGAGGGTTCTGCTAAAGGAACTTCATATTCTATTGGTAGAACAAAGTCTGAATTATCTGTTAAAAGGGGATTAGAGTAAAAAGGGAAAGAGTATTCATGGAAATGAACATCTCTTGAGACAATGACCTTCTTAGTTCTAAAATTATGCAGACGAAGACCTTTAGTTGTAAAAGGATAGCCAAGAAATACACAAGGATCAGCTCTAGTATCAAACTTGCTTCTATTTGTATCAAGCGTAGAGGCAAAGCAAAGGCATCCAAAAACTTTCAAATGATCAAATGAAGGAGCGGTATGGTAAAGAAATTGAAATGGAGTTTTGTTTGAAATGATTGGAGAAGGAGTTCTATTTATTAGATAGACTGCATGAGAAATACAGTCAGACCAGAAGGAAAGGGGAAGTTGTGATTGAAACCTGAGAGCACTGGCAACATTCAAAATATGCTGGTGTTTTCTCTCAACAATAGAGTTTTGTTGAGGAGTATATACACATGTAGTTTGATGAACAATACCTCTTGAAGCATAAAAATCAGGCATGTTAAATTCTAAAGCATTATCAGATCTAATACACTTTATTTTTGTAGAAAACTGAGTTTCAATCAAGAAACAAAAGTTTTGAATATGTTGTCTAGCTTCAGATTTAGTTTTCATAAGGTATATCCATGTATATCTACTCTTGTCATCAACTATTGTCAAAAAATATTTATGTCCATAAAATGAAGGAGCAGAAAAATGACCCCATGTATCAATGTGAATCAAATCAAAACAGTTTGCAGAAGTAGATTGACTGATGGGGAATGAAAGCTTTCTTTGTTTGGCATAGTGACATATAGAATAATAATCTGAAGATGGTAGTGATATAGAATGATCCAATTCTCTCAAAAGTTTCAATCGAGTATTGGACAAATGCCCCATCCTAAATTGCCATATATCAATGGCATTAGGCTTATTACAAAAGGGAATAGAAATAGAATTACAAGTAATGGAAGAATTACAAGAAACAGAAGGTAGGGCAAACCTGTGGAGGCCATTAACCTTTTTAGTTAGTCCGATCATCTTCCAGCGTTGATGATCCTGGAGGATACAAATATTGTGTTGAAAAATGAGACAATAAGGATATGAATCAGTAAGTTTGCTAGTAGATATAAGATTGAAAGAAAAATGAGGTATATAAAGAACATTATGAAGTACAAAATTGGAAGAGAATATAACAGTTCCTATGTATGAAACAAAAACCTTTTGATTATTGGGTAAAACTACATGTGTATTTGTGACAGATGCATAGGTTGAAAAATTGGATAAACTATTGGTTATATGATCAGTGGCACCGCTATCAAGATTGGCATGCAGAAACAATATGGATACTGGGTTTTGAAACAGTATGGATACTGGATGAGGGGATGACAGAGAAGTACCATCCTAGAAGTTTACAGGATCACATGCCTAGATGTTTCTGCATGCCTAACCAAGATTAGTTATGAGTTTGTTAGCATTTTCTTTTTCCTTTCTTCCTCCTTTTTGCTGTATATAAACCCCTTCTGTATTACTCTTCAAATGAATAAAGAGCATTATCTCTCTACAAATTCTGATATGGTATCAGAGCTCTCCTCAGTTTCTGCTATATCGTTTTCCGGCATCGCCATTGTCATAGATGCGTTCAAGGATATTTGATTTTGTTTCTTGGAGTTGTTGTTGCTCGGCACCAACAAACTCCTCTGTTCTTTTCTTTCTCTTGCATGGCTCTCTACAACAACATCTGAACCGATTCAGAAATCTTCTCTTCAGCCAACCTCGCGGATCGCCTCGTACCGTGAACACGCGTAGCGGTATTTTCTTTTTGTTTCTCTTTGTCCTCCTCGACGTGGGTAGCTACCTTCTGACGAGTTGAAGCCACCATAGTTCTTCTCTGGGAACATTGGTTAATGGGTGTCACCAATATTTCTGTTCAGATGATTCCTCGGGTGCCTTATTTGTTTTCTTCAGTCAAGATTTCAAGATTCTTGAATCTCCATTGTCTCTTTTGATCAAGAATCCGCATTAATCTCTGGAGAATACCAATTACCCACCGGAAGGTAGATAAACCTCTCACCCACGGTCTCGACTCTAATAGTTGATGCATCATCCAAAACTTCGAAAACAAAGAAGAAAATCACTCCATCACATTTAGGCATGCAGAAACAATATGGATACTGGGTTGGACTATTGGATCGATATGAGGGGATGACAGAGAAGTACCATCCTAGATTGGGGATGAGATATGGCCATTTGTTACCCATTTTGTGTGTTGCAAGCCTTGCGGGAGCTATGGGGATTATCCTATTGAGAGGTGCCTGAAAAGCATGGAGAGAGCATTTAATTTTGTAGATAACCAGGTTCTTAAGCTATATGGGTTTAGGCACAAGGGCCTCATGAGTTCCCAGATCAAAAGAATCAGGAACGAAACGGCCTGTTGAGTCCCAGGATCTACGGTTTCCGCCATCAACTTCCTTGTTGAGGTTTGGCCAGAAACTTAACGTAGAATTTTGCTGGAATTTTGCACTTCTCGATCTGCAACGACTAAAATCTCCCATATCGTCAATGACCTGCAACTTCGACGAGTTGTGGCTTCTACAACTGTTCTCTTGACCAAACTAATGATGACACAATCCTGCTCACGGGCAGTGATTCTTACCTGGTTTATAGCAGAGGACTAAAGGGTAATATTGGGTTTAAAAAATTATACGACACATATTGTGAGTGAATTTTGGTGAAACAATATTAGGGGTATAACTAGTCAATTGTTAGAAATAATAGGGGTGGTTTAAGGCAATAGTTAAATAGTAAGGGTAGAATTTGTCAATTAACTAAGTAGTAGGGGCAGTTCTACAAACTTATTATGTCTTACCCAATAAAATTTTCTTTTCCATTTATTGTCGTTTGTTCTTCACTGTTTGGACACTACACTAGAGTGAGGCATCCCAAGTCCCAACACAAGACAGAGTAGTTGGATGATGTTGGACACAATTCAACCCACACTACTGGTCTACTAAACATATTAGAGATGCGATTAGCTGAACGCAATAGTTCTTGAGCAGGCTGTTGAACCAATAATAGTGCTCCACACCGGTCATACATTGACCCAAAACCACTCAACCTCCCACTATGGGGCCCATGCATTTTAGCACTAGAGTGGGGATGATATCATTGATTCTAGGGTTTTTAGTAGATAAGGGCAACTTTTTGCCCTTAATATCAATAAAAAATAATATTTTTATATAATAATTAAAATAGGGTAGTTTTTTTGGAAAAATATTAAGAAAGGGCATTGTCGCTCGTCTTCCTCCTCTGCCTCTGTATTCATGCAAATGGATCATAAGATTCTGGCCAAGTAATAACCGGAAATGATCTTCATGTCCCAAAAAGCAAACCGGTGGCCGTATTCAAGTCTTTGGCTTGTTTGCCGATCTTCGACAAGGTGTAGAAGGGATTTGTTGTTGTGTTGGTGGCATTGCGGTAAGACGCACCAAGGAAGGCGAAGACGAACTTGGGTGAGTTGGGCAGTAAAAGCATGATCACTTGACTTGTAAATGAATTCCTTTTGCTTCGTTGCAGTCTCCATCGGAGCAGCTAGAGCCATTATAGTTATAGAAATAAGTTTCACAAAGAGGGAGAGTTCTGGTTTGAGGTTGGCTGGGATCCTGAGGTTGTTGACGTCACTTTGACTAAAGAAGCAAGAAGACATTCCACTATGCCACCTATGATTTTACTTAACATGGTTTCTCCTGAGGATCCGGTCATAGTTGTGGCTAGCAACCTTAACCTACCACGGTAGTTTAGATGGACGTGGTGATAGAGAAACCATGTTCCATTTACAGAGGCAGAGGAGGAAGGCGAACAACAGTGCCCTTTCTTCATATTTTTCTAAGAAAAACTATCTTATTTTAGTTATTATATAAAAATATTATTTTTTTATTGATATTAAGGGCAAAAAATTGCCTTTAATTGTTAGAAACCCTTGATTCTACTATTATTATTATTATTATTATTATTATTATTATTATTATTATTATTATTATWWTATTATTATTATTATTATTATTATTATTATTATTATTATTATTATTATTATTATTATTTCAAATGTCAACGCTGAACCCATTTAGAACCATTATTTAAATAAAATTCTATATACGTGAATTGGTTAAATAATATTCTATATTATTTAAACAATATTCTATATGTCTTTCTTTTTAAAGGATGCATAGGGGTGCTCATTGTTCAATAAATCGAACCATGGTTTTTTTGAAATCAAATCGGTCCTATCGATTTCTCCATATCTCCAAACTGAAACTGAACCAATATATACCACCGGTTTACTGGTTGGCTGGCTTCAATTTTTGACTAGTTCAGTTCTTTGATTTTTTTTTTTTTATATTTATAACGTATATCATAAATAGGTATATTTAATATATTATATTATAAATAATAAATGACATACAATATATTATAAATATGTATATTACATTATAAATACTACATATAATATGTAATCTATTTATAATATAAATATAGTATATGTATATATATTTTTATACATATATATATTTATATATAATATGTTAGATATATTAAAAAATATATGTATATATATATAGACATATATTGATTAATTGTTGGTTTTTTTTAGATTAATCGAAAGCAAACTGATCCTTCAGTTTTTCAGAAATGCCGAACCGAGACCGAATGGATCAGCTTAATTTGTTTGATTCATTTCAGTTTTTCGATTTTTTTTGAACACCCCTATGCATGCATTCTCTATGTATACATTTGTAATCTGGCGTGTGACAAAAAAGATATATGCTTGGACCAGACTTTAAGGTTTTAAGCATGGGCGTTGGGGGCCAACAGTTTGGGATGTTGAGAGAGTTTCTGAAAAGAGAGTGGATAAATTAGTAATTATATTCTAATTTATGTGAGTAAATTACAGTATGTGACAAAGACCCCTATACTTTGTTTTGCCACAAAGACCCTCTTCTTACTATCACCGTGAGACAATTATCCTCTTTCGTTAGTTTTTCGTTGAAATTTGTCATTGCAATTCCTTCATCTTCCCCAATTCACCATACACGAACAACAGATGCACATTTCTCTCTCTCTCTCCCTCTCTCTCCTCCGATCTCGCTTCTTCCTCTATAAGGAACGCTCCAAAACCCAAATGCAACTGAGTCCTATTCTATTGTCCGCTGGACTGATGGAAGAATGGGCAAAGATGAGAGGAGAGAGAGTATGTGTGTATCTCGTCAAATACGATGGAAGTCGTTTTCATGGAGGCAGCGATGAAGTTTCAGGAGACAGAGTATGTGTGTGTCGCCTCTGTAAATTTGTAAGGTCAATCTAAGAGAACCAAAAACAGACGAAGACGAAAACGAAGATATGAAGAAGATCTCTTACTGTTCTTCTCTTCTTCTTCCACTTCCAAGTTCCTAGTGGAATCCCTTTTAAAGCACCAAATCAAAGCTTACGACATTTCCGCATTTAGGAGGAGAATCCACTATCGTGTTTCTTCTCCTTATCATCTTCTCTCTCCTGAAACTTGATCGCTGCCTCCATGAAAATGACTTCCATCGTATTTGACGAGACACACACTCTCTCTTCCTCCGAACCGGAGAAGGTGCGACACGTGATGAACTACGATTCTATCAACAAGCCAACTAACACAGTAACACTAATATTGTTCTTCGCTGAGATTTATTCTTTCAAGTTTTTCCCCTACACTTCCTGGAGTAAGCTATTAGAATCAGAGCGTGTGACAGGTGCGGACAGAGCATGAAACACCGCTGCGATAATGGCTTATGGAAAGGGAAAGGTAGGGAGCTTTCTGATTTTCTATTTGACCTGAAGAAGGTCTCGCACCTCCTGGAGCTCCAAAGTTTGGGAGAATTAAAACTCTTTCGAGCAGATCTAACTGATGAAGGGAGCTTCGATGCCGCTGTCTCTGGATGCGAAGTGGCATTCCACGTCGCTACTCCAGTCCACTTTGCTTCTCCGGATCCTGAGGTCTTCAACGCACAACTGCTCTGTCTCAACAACAATTATTGCTTTTCATTTTTTTTTTCAAGTTAATAACAACTAAGGATTAATTTAGAGTGAATTGTTTAAAACTCCCAAATTAATGTTGTTGATTGAAACAGAATGACATGATGAAACCAGCAATTCAGGGAAGGTTAAATTTTGCCAGAGACTCCACAATTCCGCCCGGGACGAAGTGATTCGCTCCTGGAAACATGTGAAGGACAAAACTGGGGAGAACATTGGAGGAATTGTGGAAGAAAGCACAGAATTGACTGAGGCTTTGTGTTCTTTAAGTAACCATTGTTTTATTTTACTTATAGGGCCTTGAGATCCTTGTTTGTGTTTCTGGCCGAGCAGCCTGGTCAGCTGAGGTATATAGAGTGGCCAAGCTTTCAAAGCACGGTTTATTCCATTACTTTGGCCAGCCTTTTGGTGCAGCATTTATTTTATTGTAATAGTGATCGTAGGGATTGTATGCAAAAGAGCATGCCCCATTTATTACATTTTGTGTTAAACTAGGAATTGTTTGGATTCTAATTGTGCTAAACTATTGGTTCCCCTTGGGCTCAGTTTGGAAGGAGTACAAATGCAAATTTGTAGAGTGCAAAACCTTATATTTTGTATGTATTTGCACCTTACATATTTGCATTTCTAATCCTTTCAAACTGAGCCTTGGTGACATTTGTTGTGTACTGGTAGGCCTTTACCCATTTTTCTATTTTTATAAAATCCTTCTTGTTTTTTAAGGTTGTGTTTGGTTTGAAGGAAAAGGTTGGGAAACCTATACAAGGTTTGCACAATTTTCTCTTCCTTTCCCTACCTTTTTCCTTCAAACCAAACACAGCCTAAATGTGCTGAATAAAAGGGAATTTTAGTGATTTTCTGTTACTTTGTTGCATATTTGGTGATTCTCATCTCATTTTTAATTGTCAACTGTTTGACGACTACCTTACTTTGTATACTATAAGATATCTTGCATGACATGGTCTTGGCAGCAGTAAGTATCCCAGTTCATGGAAGTGAAAGAACTGGATATAAATTAGGGTAAGAAGAAATAAGAAAGGTATTGGAGAACTAAGAAATTCCAAGAACCATAGTGTACGGGTTACACTTGACCTGCCTTCTTACAGATTGGAGGTACAAAATCTGCATTAAAAGGATTAACTGGGATGCCAAGGAACAAAAATTAAATATTAATTCAGCCTGGTGTCATAAAGGAGTAGAAACCAGACCATATTATGGCAGATAAAGTAGGTTTTCACCTTCTTCAGTGCTCTTAGTTATTATGGAGACTAGATCTCTGGTCTCTAGAATGAACAGCTTTTTAGATGGGTTAGAAGATCAGTCAATACCCTAGTAGATTCACTTGCAATAGAAGGAGAAATTTGGGTTGAATTGTATTGGAGGTCTGCACTCCTAGGGTTGATTGATGAGTCTTTTATGCATATGGGGTGGGTGAGCTTTGTGGTTCAACTTTACTCCAGTTGGGAGATTCATATATTTATTCCGATTATACCTTTGGATAATGTTTCAATATCTGTTAATGATAAAAAACCATGTTAGAGAAAATACAAATCTGAAGTTCAAAATCCAAGCTATTTACTATATATCAATAACAAATTATAGAAATATTTATATACTCATTAAGATTACTACAAAGTGCTGGAGCCTGGTGAATGTTAATTTTGAACTTCATTTTCCCTGTTATCACTCCCCACTGCAATCGTCTATTCTTTGAAATCTACCTTAATAGCTTGCTTTGAGAAGCATGGATCCTTGATTTAGTTTCTGTTCTGGCATCATTCTCACTCCAAAACCTCAACAATGCAGACACAATTAAGGATGCCCATATTAGCTACTGTGTTTCTATTGTGACTGCCACTGGTGAAATGGTTATATTTTTTCCTCTTTATTCATTAACTATTTTAAATGTTATCCAAAACTCATTTCTTATTTAGGGATTGTTTGATAAAAGCTGACATGGCAGAGCTAAATGACTTATTGCTTTGTCTTGTAGACTTGTAGTTGATAAAATAATGAAATAACGAAACACTTGATCTTATAGTAAGCAACCTATCTTCATTTCCAACCAGTTATTCGGTTTAGCCATTTCAGCTGTTATCATATGGCCTCTTAGGACGTTTAGCCATTTCTCTATCAATGTTTCTTTTTGTTGGAGATTGATTTCTCTGGTCAAATATAATGAGCAAATAGGCAGGCAATGGGGATACTTTTAATCCTTATGGGAGGGAGAATACCATAGGTCTTTAGTCATCTGTTGGGGATATCCTGAAAATTAAAATTAGGGTGCTTCTAATTAATGGGTGAACACATCACCAAGCAGCTCTGGTTGGGAAACAAAGGCTGTAATTCCTATCCTAGGCCCTATCGACTCTAACTCTTTTATGTTTGCATAACAAAGATTATAAACTAGATGCTCGATAACTATTTTCTTGCATACTTGTAATCTATATTAACTTATTTATGAGATTGCATTCTATGAGCTAGTCAGTGCCTAGGCACCAATTAGTCATCATATTGTCATAATCTTCTTGACGAAGATTTTTTATTACTTATGCACTGAATTCCACATAATGTCATAATCTATAGTCTGGAAAGTATTCATGGGTTTGAACTCTGTTTCCTGTTGGATGTTCTCTTATATGTAATCCAAGTTTGATCTCTAGACATTACTATGATCTTATAAGTCTTTGTGATTTTTCACCTGTAATAGTTTGCTAGACTTTTCTGGGTTTTTGTAGTCTCTCGTTCTTTTTTTTTTTTTAATTATTGCCTGCATGGTGAAATTTTCAGATAAGCAGTAATTAATACAAGAAAGAGTAATATCCAATGTTCAGAAAACCAGACCGGGCATAGAAGCAGAAGAGGGAGAGGCTCATGGGTCAGAGATTCAATCGTGGTCAAACCGGAGGTTGAACCATGATGACGTATATATCACATAAATTGTTAAATACTCTATATACTATATTTTACATAAAGCTACACTTGAATGTGGTGGATAGATGGCAAGTTCCCCATTTTTTTAAAGCAAATAACTCGGGCTCAAAGCTTCTTTAACTTCTTTAAAATACGAATGTATTAAAGCAATATATACATTAAAGAGGCATAAATAAACACAAATAAAGGAATGGCATAATGCTAACAAGACATTACACATGAATAAAAGGTCATGGATTAAACCATCAGCTAGTTTTGATTGGTTTTTCATGAATTCTGATTCCTATGGTATGGCCAAACCAGCCAAGGGGTTAGGTCACAGTTTGACCAGTCCAGTTTGGCGAAACAATTTGGTTTGTTACATAAGAAAAGCCAGTTTGGACCTTAACACCACCAGAACCTGTTGCTATTCTTCAAAGGTTGTGACATGTATAATTTACCAATGCAAGTGGGGGAAAATATCCTTCACGTTCTCTTCATTATTGAAAATGACTGAATGGTCTTTCTTCATCACAAGAAGCAGTTTGTGAAACTTTGGTTCTTGCTTTTTGCTTCCACGATATGCTTAACATATTTACTTTAAGGTGTGATAATGAGACACTTTCAATTGAATGTCCACAAATTCAGGTTTTTACACCTCATAGATCTGAATGCAATCGATTAGGAGATTATTATCAAATTATTAAACTGAGCATTACAATATTACCCCTACTAAACAACATGACCATGCCGTATCCTTAAGAAAGCAAATATATTTGGGTGATTTTTTTTTTTTTTAACTTCATTGCTAAGGTGGGTAACTGTAAGTTAAGTTTTATGGAACCCTCCACTCCCTTTCTTTCTCCTGTGTTTATGTATGTAAATTGCTTATTAAAATAGAGTAACCTCTGAAGGATTTATCCATCTTGTGATATGTTAACCACTGGTCTTACCAAGGTTTAAAATGTCGATGTCGGTGGAAATATCAGCCATCAAAATATAAGAAACATGTCGGAAATATCGTATGGAAATATTATAAAAATTATAGACATGGTAGAAGCATTTTAAAATATGTTGTCGTGCACACTAACATTTCAAACATGTCGTTGTGCACACTATGTTTTCAATTTCTCGAATGATTCCTATAGTGAATCAGCAGCTTTTAATGGAGGAGTTAGCTCTCCTCCAATACAATTTGGGAATTCCAATTTTGGCAATACTTCTGTATTTGATCCAACATGGTATCCGGACTCGGGTCTACTCATCACATGACACCAGAATTGGATAATTTACAGAATCGATTTGAGTACGGAGGATCAAATCAAGTTAAAATCGGTAACGGGCAAGGTTTGCGCATACATCACATTGGTTCATCTTCTCTTTTATTTGATCAACATGCCTTTACATTAAAGGATAGCTGTCATGTTCCATCTTATTTGCAAGAATTTATTATCCGTTAGTCGTTTTATACATGATAATGATGTGTTTTTTGAATTCCACCGTGATTATTTCTTTGTAAAAGATTACTCGGGGAGAATAGTTCTACACGGGGTCAGTAGAGATGGGCTATATTACTTCCTGTCTTCGACATCAATATCTTTAACTCCAGAAGCTCTTGTTGGTGAATGAACACCCATTAATGGTTGGAATTTGCGTCTTGGGCATGCAGTGTTTTGCACCGTGCAACAAGTTCTCTCTCAGTATGGTCTCCCCTATACTTTCAATAAGTCTAGTCAATTGTCTGTGAGTCGTGTCAAATGGGAAAGAGTCATAGATTGTCTTTATCTTCATCTTGTTTTCAGTTAAAGAGTCCTCTAGAATTAATTTATTCTGATGTGTGGGGTCTAGCCCCGGTTAAGTCTAATAGTGGTCATTTTTATTATGTTTTTTATGAATGATTTCTCAAAATTCTCTTGGTTGTATCCTAGGACACGAAAATCGGAAGTTTTTGATATTTTTTTTGAAATTTAAGAGACAAGTTGAAGTTCTCTTTAATGCCAAAATCCGTTGCTTCCAATCTGATTGGGGAGGCGAGTATTGGAAACTATCCGACTACTTGGACTCTCAAGGCATTACTCATCGTCTTGCATGCCCTTACACACATGAACAGAATGGCTCCATTGAACAGAAGCACAAGCATGTCATCGAATCAGCTTTATATTTATTGTCCAGCTCGAATCTCCCCCTATTCTTCTGGACGGATGTAGCGGAAATTGCAGTATACTTAATTAATCAACTTCTAACTCCCACTCTCAATGGTGTGTTGCCTTACGAAAAGCTCTTTCAAAGAAGCCCTGACTACTACATGATCTGCTGCTTCAGTTGTGCTTGTTACCCGCTACTTTGACCATACAATAGGAACAAACTCACATTTTACTTGTCTCGCTACATATTCATTGGGTACAACAATAAGCACAAAGGTTACAAATGCCTACATGCTCCCACCAGCAGAATCTTTGTTGCTTGACATGTTGTATTTGATGAAGGACTATTTCCTGGGATTCTCAGACTTTCATCAATGGCATCAACACCATCCTCAGGGGTTTATGTATCTGGACAAACCCAGCCAGGGGTTTCTATCTCTGAGATTTCACAGTCGTAGGAATCAACACCATCTTCACCTCTTCCTTTGGTTTCCTCTACCTGTGAACCAGCTACGACGTCCACCTCCTCAACCGAATCCTCTCCACCCCCTACACGATACTACAATATTAATGATGTTCTTGCTCGTGCACCGGTTGTGCCACCTCTAGTTATTCGTGCACACTCCATGCAAACAAGATCCATGGATAGTACTCCTCCAAGGTCTCTTACTGCAACTTGGTATCCTCTCCCATCTGCTCTTCTATCATTGCTCTCTAATGATAAGACGGAACCTCGTACGTTCACAGAAGCATCTAAATCTGTTCATTGGAGAGATGCCATGCAACAGGAGTTCAATGCTTTGATTACTAATGGCACTTGGGAGCTGGTACCTTATGAGCCCACCATGAATGTCATTGGAACGAAATGGGTATACAAAGTCAAAACCAATCCTGGCCCATTCGACAACTTGACATCAGCAATGCCTTTCTTCATGGTTCTATTGATCAAGACATCTATGTTAAACAGCCCAAGGGTTTTGAAGACCCATCTCGTCCTCACCATGTTTGTCGTCTTCAGGAGGCTTTATATGGCTTACGCCAAGCTCCTCGGGCCTGGTATTCTTGGCTTACTGTTGTTCCTCTTGGTCTTGGTTTTCAGAATTTGATTGCTGATCCATCTCTTTTCATCTTCACATGTGACACATTGACTCTTTACATGCTTGTCTACATGGATGATATCTTGGTAACAAGAAACTCAAAGGCGGCTATTGATCAACTTCTTTCATCTTTGTCCTCAATCTTTCCACTCAAAGACTTGGGGTTCCTTCATTATTTTTTGGGGATCAAAGCACGTTCTACTGCCAACTTCTTAATTCTTTCTCAGGAACAATACATCTTGGATTTGCTCACTCGTATTAAGCTTGGTGGTGCTAAACCAGTCTCCTCTCCTATGGCTGCCTCTTCAAAGTTGTCTCGTACCTCTAGTACTTCCTTTTCTAACCTCTCAGAATACAGGAGCATTGTTGGTGCCTTACAATAGGTCACCATTACATGCCCTGACATTTCCTTTGTTGTGAATAAGATCTGCCAGTTTCTACATTCACCCACTAATGAACACTGGTTCGCCATTAAGTGCATCCTACGATATCTGAAGTCTACAATTTCTCATGGTCTTTGTTTCTCCTCATCATCATCTCTTCAGCTCACTAGCTACGTTGATGCTGACTGGGCTAGCCACCCAAATGATAGGCACTCCACTGGCGATTATGCCATTTATCTAGGCCCCAACCTCATCTCCTAGAGCTCCAAGAAACAACAAATTGTTGCTTGTTCAAGTACTGAGTCGAAGTTTTGCTCTCTTGCCAATACTGTCACCGAATTACTCTGGATACAATCTCTTCTCAAAGAACTTGGCTATGCCTCTCCCCCTCCGGTTCTCTAGTGCAACAATATCGGTGTGACTTACTTAGCTTTTACTCCAGTTTCTCATGCTCGAACAAAGCACATTGAGGTTGACTTTCATTTTCTTTGAGTTCTCTCTCTTAGCAAGAAATTATTCATCCGATATATTCCTTCTGCAGATCAGATTGCTGACATTTTTACTAAACCCCTCTTCTATGCTTGATTCACCACTCTTCGGTCCAAGCTTCGCGTTGCCCCGCTCAGCTTGCGGGGGGCTGATAGAACATATGTATTCAGATCAGATCTGGATCATGATAAGAACTCTGAATTCATCTTGATAATCTTGGCAGTGTTCATGTTTATCCTAAACTCTGTCTATTGACTCATTGTATGACTCAAATTCTTAGACTTCTATAAATACAAAGCAAACTCACGGTTGATGCATCATCAGCCAATTCATATTCAATTTTTTTTTTTTGTTATGACTTAGTTATTTTGTTGTTCAAACTCTTTGATAGTCCATGTAAAGACGTCTAACATGCCTTGCAAATATGCCCCACCCCTCAAGAGTAAGGTGCAAAACAGATATTCATAGGCTTTCTTTTATTATGAGCCGAGAATCGAAAGTGTACAAGCTCATTGAAGATTGCTCATTGAGCGAACCAGTGGCCTTTCATCATCAGTTTTCACAGTCTTGACATCACTTGCAACTCCAAGTTGAAAGGTATACTCACCATCCTTCCATGCTTGTCAAAGTCCCTCTGATTTCTTTCTTTTGATGTTAATTTAAAAATTGCAACCTCCATTCTTGTATTCAGCCCCAAATCAGCAGGTCTTTACACCTGTTGCTACAACATCCTTTGAGGTGGAAAAGGGAGCTTTTGAAGTGGATCGACTTGATGTTAAAGCTTCCACAAGGAGCTCCATCTACTCTTTGGCCTACTTCATCGTGGCTGCAGTTTGATACATAGTTTACGTTTGAATTCTTTCGGTTCGTATTGTACAAACCCTCACCTATTTCCCCAGTATTCGCAGGTCCGTTCTTGCAGTTCAAAGTACTCAGTGAAAGGCCATTGCTACTCGTTGCCAGGTTACTAATCCTGTACACTCTGTTTCTCTTTGGAGCTAGTGTTCATGAAAATCTAAAAATCTGACAACTGAACCGAATCAAGAAAATCGAACCAGAAAATGCAGTTAACCGAATCAATAAAACAAAACTATAGGACCAATTAATCGGTCCTACTAGTTCAGTTTCAGTTTAGAAAAATGGAAGAATCGGTGCTACCGGTTCGATTTGCGAAAATTGCCATTGGTTCGATTAACCGAATCATGGACACCCTGCCACTGCCAACCAGGTCCTTGTCCACCCATGATAGGATGGTATTAGTTATAGATTAATACTATATCCTGTGCAAGAACTATTTTTAATGTCACTCCCAATTATGTTGTTTCATACCCAAAATGCATATGCTAAGTTAAATGAGAACTGAGTGCTCCCCTCTCATTGAATTGTAGGTGCATGTTTATTTTGAAACATTCCAATGGATTCTAGTACAAAAAAACTATACTGTGTATATGCACATATAATGGTGATTCAGCTGTCATTCCAGTTACTACAAGTATAGAATACACTGCACTTGTGCATACAATTTGTGGACATTTTGGACTGGACCCCAACATTGTTAAGATCAAGTACACCATTCAGTGTGAACGGACTCGCACTATCAAACTTCACCAGCAAAGCGACATTGAGATGTTGGTTAGGTACAATACAATCGTCTAACATTCTTGTGTCTCAATGATGGAAGAGGTTAGGACCAGCAATTTGTCTACAAATTACCAAGAGATGGAATCGATAGCTTGCATACACGTATTGGCTCAAACGAGTCATCGGATTGTTCTACCATGGCAACCACATTCTGGAAGTATGTGATAACTAGAGTTGGGCAGATATTTGAAGATGCGAATGCATTCCGATCCGCATTGGCAAAGTTCTAAGTGGCCCACCAGTTCCCATACACATTCACAAGGAATGATTTCAATCGTATCCATGCACATTGTGAAATGGACAATTGTCAATGGGAAATTCGTGCAAGTTCACCAGGAGGTGGCCCAACGGTCCAAATGCGAAAATACTAGTGTATACACTCCCATACCGCCGGTGGAAGTTGTACAATGAGGTTTCCCAGGTCCAATAAATTCTTAGGTGATCTGTTGGTTGAAAAGGTCTGGGATACACCAAGGTACACTTCGGGAGAAATCATCAGGGATTTAATCGGTCATATGCATTGCAATTGACTTCTCATCAAGCATGGAGGGAAAAAGAAAAGGCAAAGGTAATGATTAACGACACGACCAAGATCCATACTCGCGTATCCCATTGTTTTGTGAGAAGGTTCTGGATTCCAATCCGGAGTCGTACGTGAAGCATATAATTGATGAAGCCGGTAGGCTCAAGCAACTATTCCTAGCATTTCATGCAGCCCTCCATGGGTTTCGATTCGGATGCCGTCCTTTGTTGTTTGTAGATGGGGTGCATTTGATTGGAAAACACCAAAGGAAGTTGGCCACAACAACAATAGACGCAAATAATGGTGTGTTCCCTATAGCATTTGCCATTGTTCTGGCAAAGTGCATTGAAGATTGCACTTGGTTTATGGTGAAGGAAGGAGAAATCCATCATATAGATGGCAGAACCATGCTAGATAGCTGGACGAAATTTTAAAAATTTTCTTTTATCCTTCCGGGAATCATATTACCAGTTTTAGAAAAATTGTATTTTTCAATGATCATTCTTGCACCAAACCGGATCAGATCCGAAACGAAAAGAAAGGAAGAAGAATACCTGATACAGAGTCCACAAATGTAGCTCCCAAAGTGGTAGTTCACACCCAAAGAAAGTTCCAAAATCAGCTTCCATTGAAAATGGCGTAGCTTGAATTGAAGTCGCTTCAACAACACAGTTTTCAACAAAACTGTAATCCAACACCTTGGATCGAACAAGAGAGGTGAGAATGAATTTTTCCTATATTATTCTTGAAAAATCAGAAGTGGAACTGATCAAGATCAGACCAAGAAGTGGAGGTCAAATTAGGGTTTCTGTGGTGGCAAGAGCAGAGAGAGAGAGAACTGAAAGCCGAATGATAACTGGAGCAGTTCGCCCTCCTTCTTTTATAAGCCTTAAGGATCACCACTCCTAATCGAATTAGGAGGTTCCTGATCCAAATCTTTATTTGGATTTGGACTCTCTAAGTGGATAAGACTTATCCTCTTTACCAAATGGCTGATCCAGACCCATATTCGCCCAAGTCACATGACTACTTAAGTTGTCATATGACCACTTTATTAATCTAATTAATCATGGCTTTAGGCCCATTAAACAAGTGGCTCACGTCCCTAAATAGTTGCAGGCCCATTTAGTTCTCTTTGTATGGTGTGGGGTCCCAACAATGACCTCACATAAGCCCATATTGGTTCAGCCTAAATTCTATGAAAAAGCCTGGCTGAATTCAGTGTCAAGTATAGTGAACCCTTGAGTCCATTAGTATGGGCTCTTAATGGGCCCAACATTTACATTAAATGATCATTGAGTCTAGCCATCCTATGAAAGCCCAAAGACAATGGTCTTAAGTGAGATATAGCCCATCAGGTAAAACAATCATAAATGAACTCTTACACTTAACCTTTCAGCCCATAATGATCAAATACTTTGCAAAACAAATCTTAAACAAGTTTAAAATCGACTACCGATGGTTTTGGTTTCCATCAGAGAGAGTGCAGTCCCAATCATTCACTTTGTCCGACAAAGGGGGATGATCCTATCACTATGATCACCCACTCAAGTGAATTCTTAGACTATCCCAACATACCTAGGTTTTGACCTTGAAGGATCTCATTGATTGGCATATCAAGGACAACCCAATTCGACACCCAGTGCAGTACCATAATCGAGTCTAGGGGTTGTGTGCAACTTTCTAGTTTTGCCCACCTGTCTCCAAAGTCCAAGACATAAATAGAAATTGGTCTGGGTTCAGTATTACAAACAAACACACATTGCATGTGCTTCGGGTCCAATCCTAGCAACTGAGACAAGCTGCCCCAACCTACTTAGCAACACATCAGTATCAGCCTTGGCAGGATAAACTTCCCCAAATCTATCCAACGACTGAGAACATTCTAAACTAAGATGTATCTCATAAGTGTCCAGTTTAAAGGTAATTACACAGAAACACACCAAATATAACATGAATCAACTATGTACTTTTATTCATTTACAATAAATGGATATATACATCAATCTGATTGGAGCTAAGGGCATACATTGTCTTCGATCAGGGTACAAGCTTAGTAGAAGCAGTCCAACAAGTATTCAATAAAAATCTACATGCATTTTGTTGTTGACATTTCATGGAGAATTTAAAATCGTATATGACAAGGCTTTGTGAAATGAAATCAAATAGGCAGTGTACAAGATCATGTACGCAAGGTCAACGACTACTTATGAGTCTATGATGAGGAAGTTGTATATGCTAAATTCGGATGTAGGTAACTGGGTCAAGGGCAGCCAACCTGGCCATTGGGCAAACTCAAAGTTCCCAGGTATCATATGTCATCCAATACCGTAGAGAGCTTTAATGGATGGGTTTCAGATGTGCATGAGCAGCCCATAATGACGTTATTGAATACGTTCCGTCTAAAGCTGATGGATCTGTTTTGGAGGCGACATTGTGAGGCCCGAGATTGCCCCACGGTTGGAAAATGGATTGAGGAGAAGTTGTGTGCAACAATAAGGAAAAGCGTCAAGCTGCAAGTTTTCCGCTCGTCAATGCATGAGTTCGAAGTGGCGAAGGGAGATAGCCATTGTACCGTGCGTCTGGACGAGAAGACATGCCAGTGCAATGAGTGGCAGATGAGTGGACTGCCATGTGCGCATGCATGTGCAGCCGTGTTACATGCAGGATGGAGTGTGTATGACTATATTGATCCGTACTATTCCAACGAAGTGCAAAAGCTCATATACTCGGGAGCCGATACACTCAATGTCCACCATCGAAACTGCAGAAGAGGTTGTTCATCATCCACGAGTCTTGTAGCCAATCAATCGACAAGTGATGCATTGCGGCCACCGAGAACTAAACGTCCGCTTGGGCAATCACAGACAAAAAGAATTGAGTTTCAACCAATTGAGAGAAGGGAGGTACGCTGCACTTGCAAGGCCCCAATTGAGTAGTTGCAGCCTGGAATATACCAACATTCCCTGGTAATTTAGTATTGTTTTCCTAATATCAATTTGAATGTATGACTGCATATACTTGCTTATTAAAGACTATGTAGTTGATGATGAATTGCATTTTGTGATTGTTATTCCTGGGTTTGCTGAAGCTTTTCTGCTGCACCATCCAGTCCTAGAATCTTTTTCTTTAAAAGGATTTTGGTTCTCTCACAATCAGCTTATAAGGTTGGATCTGTAACATTGAATTGCTTTTCTATATACTTTGATGAAAAAGATATTGTTACTTTGAAAAATTCATTGTACTGTAAATTGAGCATAACAGAACTCCTGTACATTTTCCTAAGAACGTGAAGTTGATAAGAATTTAAGTCATACAATCGCCATTGTTGAGGTTTCTAAAATTTTTCAGTGATTACATGCGCAACACAAATTATCATATTGTCTAGTGGAGAAATAGGTTTGTGAATAATTATAACCCTTGAGGGCCAAAATTGTCAGGATGCCATTGCCATTCAGGGCACGGTTTTCAGAGAGGTTTATTGGTGAGCTTCCTGAACTAATGGGTATGAACACCCCTCGCAAACTTTTGAAAAGGAGATTGCCATATCTGTATCAATTGCTTCTTAACCCTAAACGTCTGGCTAGTAGAAAATCCACTACAAGTCTAGATCGACTCAAGGAGGAATTATACATAGATAACATGGCCCCATCATCATACAACCTTAACACTTGTAACACTTGTAATAGCAGTAGCGACCCAAGACCATTTGGGGTCGAGCGTGAGAGTACACAATTCCCTATTGATGCTGAGTCTAGTCATATTCAATATGTGAAAGATCAGGGCGCTAGAGATTCCCAATCAGGGGACAATGAACACAAGGAGTAATCACCTACAGCAGAATACTGAAATCCCTCCCTATCCATCAATGAAATTCCTATATTGGAATTGGAATGCCCGCGGTGCGGGCAATAAGGATTTCCGCCGAGCCCTTCTGGATATTGTTAGACAGCATAACCAGCCATTGTGGCTATTGTTGAGACCCGTATCAGTAATCGGAGGTCTTCAGAAGTAATAACCAAACTAGGTTTCTCAGGATCCTATGTTATTGACCCCGAAGGCTACTCTGGGGGCCTTTGGTTACTTTGGAAGGATGAAGACATAGCGGTACATGCCACTAGTATTTCTAACCGTTGTATCCATGCAACGATTCATCTACACCCATCTCAACCACAATGGACCCTCTCCACCATATACGGTCATCCAGATGCAAGACAACGATCCCAAACCTGGTTGGAACTAAAAAATTTAGCTAATAACAGCAATAATGCTTGGATGTTGATGGGCGATTTCAACGCCAACTTGGATCCTAGTGAGAAACAGGGTGGCAGACCCCCAACATTCATAAAATGGCAGCATTTCGAGACACCAATGCCTACAATGTCATGGACTTGGGCTTCTGCGGCCAGAAATTCACTTGGACGAATGGTCAATAAGGGATAAGAAATGTCAATAATGCTTGGATGTTGATGAACGCCAACTTGGGATCCTAGTGAGAAACAGGGTGGCAGATCCCCCAACATTCATAAATTGTGGCTATTGTTGAGCCCCGTATCAGTAATCGGAGGTCTTCAGAAGTAATAACCAAACTAGGTTTCTCAGGATCCTATGTTATTGACCCCGAAGGCTACTCTGGGGGCCTTTGGTTACTTTGGAAGGATGAAGACATAGCGGTACATGCCACTAGTATTTCTAACCGTTGTATCCATGCAACGATTCATCTTCACCCATCTCAGCCACAATGGACCCTCTCCACCATATATGGTCATCCAGATGCAAGACAACGATCCCAAACCTGGTTAGAACTACAAAATTTAGCTAATAACATCAATAATGCTTGGATGTTGATGGGCGATTTCAACGCCAACTTGGATCCTAGTGAGAAACAGGGTGGCAGACCCCCCAACATTCATAAAATGGCAGCATTCCGAGAGACCATCAATGCCTGCAATGTCATGGACTTGGGCTTCTGCGGCCAGAAATTCACTTGGGCTTCTTTGCTTGTTGAATTAATTGGTACATTTCCTAACCACAATCCTCCTTTCTGTATTGAGCACGCATAGTTTACAAATGATTCCTTTAAGGAGGTGGTGAAGGAGGCTTGGCAAGTACCTTCATTGTTTTCAGTTATCTCTGGTTTGTAATGCTTCTAAAGCTTTGCCGTCTCTCACTAAGTCTTGGAATATGAATGTTTTTGATAATGTTTTCAGAAGGAAAAGACACATTTTGAAAAGAATCGAGGGAATCCAAAAATTTTTGGAAACAAGGCCTTCTCGTTTCTTCAATGATCTTCGATTTTCTTTCCATAAGGAATATTTCAACATCCTCAAATAGGAGGAAATTCTATGGAGCCAAAAAGTTAGATTCAATTGGCTAAAAAATGGTGATTCAAACACCAAATTCTTTCATAATATGGCTCTTAAGAGGGGTTGGTCAAAAATGATTTTGGCCCTTAAAGAAAATAACGTGTGGATTACTGATAATGATGAGCTAAAAAAGATGTGCAGAAATCACTTTATTTGTTTATATTCATCTTCACTCAATCGAAATCATAACCTTCATCCTTGTTTTGGCGATGTTCATAACAATATTGATCAATGGTTCATTGTTTGGAGTTTACCAAATAATAAAAGCCCGAGTCCTAATGGCATTACTTCTGAATTTATCAAAAATCATTGGGACGTTGTGGGCCCATCTTTTACTGATGCAATCTTTGAATGCATTGACAACTCTAAAATTCCAGACTATTTTAACCAATCCCACATTGTTTTAATTCCAAAAGTGAAACACCCTGAAACAATGAATCAATTTCGTCATATTAGTCCTTGTAACACTATTTACAAGGTAATTGCGAAGATTATTGTGGCTAGACTCAAACTTCTTTTGCCAAAATTCATTTCCCCAAACCAGTGTAAATTTTCCATGGCCGGCATTTAAAGGATAATGTGATCATTTTACATAAAGTTCTCCATTCTTTCGATAGGAAAATTGGTAAGGAAGGTTTTGTTGGAATTAAATTTGACCTTGAAAAAGCTTATGATAAGCTTGATTGGTCATTTATTAAAAAGTCTCTTGATTTCATTAAAATTCCTAAGAGATGGGTTAATTTGATCATGAGTTGTATTACCAGCCTTAGTTTTAACATTATCTTTAACGGTTCAATTCTTGAATCATTTAAACCCACAAGGGGTCTTAAACAAGGGACCCCCTCTCCCCCTACATTTTCCTAATTTGTCTAGAAACTCTTTTGGGTATGCTTAATAAAGTTGTGGCTAATGGTGAGATGAAGCCACTTAAATTCTCTAGAACAAGCCCTGAGTTATCTCATATCTTCTATGCATATGGCTTGTTTATTTTTCTAAAGGTCTCCATTACTCAGCTAAATTGTGTGAGAAATATCTTGGATAATTTCTGTAATGCTTTTGGGGAAACAATTAACTATAATAAATCTATCTTATTCACATCAAGGAATGTTCCCCATAGACACACCCGAATGATGGCTAGAAATATTAGGGTTACGGCTTCTAACAACCTTGATAAATATCTTGGGCTCCCCGTTTTTAGTGGCAGGGTTACTAAACATACCTTCCATTCTGTGGTTGACCATGTTCAAACCAAATTAGCAGGATGGAAGGAAAATACTCTTAGTGTTGCTGGTAGATTAATCCTTCTCCAATCTACTTTATCCTCAATTCCACTCCATGCCACGCAAATTTTTTGTTTACCCTCAAGCACTTGCCAAGATGTAGACAAAGCTAGAAGAAATTTTCTATGGGAAAGTTCTCTTGATCACAGGAAATTGCATCTCATTAAATGGGAGAAGATTCTGACTCCTAAGCATGTTGGAGGGCTTGGAATTAGGGACCTTCACTCCTTAAATCTAGTTCTTCTCACTAAATTAGCGTGGCACCACTACTATAATCAAAATAGTTTGTGGTCCAAAGTCCTAATTAGTAAATACGGTAGGGGAACTGATGTTTTGGACCAATGCATAAAAGGTCATGATTATTGGAGTTGGAAGGGAATAGCTAAAGGTTGTAAATTTCTTAGGGAGGGACTCATACGTGCCATTGGGAATGGAGAAGACACTAATTTTTGGGATGACCCATGGGTTACTAGGACTACCTGTAGGCAGAATCGATTGCATGGGCCTCTCCCAAATGTTAATTTGAGGAGTGTTAAAGACTATATAACTGCTTCTGGTGATTGGGACATCAACATGATTTCTTCTCTCTTCCCAAGTGATATGGTTGAAAAAATCATGGCAATCCCTTTAAATTTAGGGTCACAAAAAAATGATCATTGAATATAGCCTGACACTAAAGATGGTAATGTTTCAACTAAATCAGGTTATACATTTATTAGAAAAGAAAATGATCTCCCTAAAGTTCAAGCTTTTAATCTGATTTGGAAAGCTCCATGTCAACCAAGGGTGAGAATATTTTTGTGGCTGCTCTATCATAAAAAACTCTCTACTCGTAATGCTCTAATAAAGAGAAATATTCAGGTTCCTAGTGTATGCCCCTTGTGTAATGAAAGCATGGAAACGATTGATCATTTGTTTATGGATTGTAGGTTCTGTAAGGAAGTTTGGAATTTATATGATAATCATCCCACACCCACTAGTGCACTAAACTTTAAGAGTTGGATTGAAAGTAATCTTGAGACTTGTAATGCTCTCAAGGCAACTTATTTTAGCTATTTAAATTGGCTGATTCGGAGGGCCCGAAATAAAAAGTGTTCAACAATATCAGTTACACTCTCATTTATATTACAAATCTTGCAAAAAACTATGTTGACAGTTTCCTATGTGCCCAACATACTAATGCTCTTGCCAAGAATCAACCTAATTGCAGAGTCTAGAGCGACATCAAATGGGAAGCTCCGGGTGATCAATGGATTAAAATCAATATAGATGGAGCTATCAAGGGCCAGAGTGGTGGTGCTGCAGCTGGGGGTCTTCTCCAAGATCAAATGTAGGCTTGTCTTGGTGTGGAACTCAGGCCACAAAATCATTTTGAAGTCAGATTCGCGTTCCACCATTCAAATTCTTAAGGGTGGTAGGGATGACCATTGGCGTCTTTCTACAATAAACGAGGAGATCAAAGCTCTTCTGAATAGAGATTGGAAAGTTCATATCAATCACTGTTACAGGGAGGCCAACAGATGTGCCAATTTTATGGCTAATTTAGCTTGGAGCACTAAGATTCAGTATAGGGAATTCCTTATACCTCCTAGAGAGCTTAACTTTCTTATGTTTGCTGATGTTATTGGAGTAGTCACCCTCGTCTAATTTTGGTTTGAGTCTTTTGGTTTTTGTGCTTTGTTCTTTTGTTTTTGTTTTTTTAGGATCTATCAAATGAATAAAAAAAAAAACAAAAAAAAATTGGAGGAAACCGACCCAAAAAGAAACACAAATGGAAACGGGTAGGATAAAGATTGGGGGTTGACATTTAAGGTTCTTCACCACTGGACCCATCCTTGCCATGTTTTGTCCCCTTTTTCTGCCTTCTCTTCATCTCCATAATCTTTCTCTAGAAATGGGTTAACTGAGTTTATATATTTACTTAATATTAGTCAATAAATTATAGGGGAAATCAAGATACATATGAACAGTTATCTATTAATCCGTGCATTATGTAGAAATTTGTAACCGCTTGGATTCCCACAATTCCCTCATTAATGCCTCAATATTTCAATAATTGACCCTTATAATTCCGGCATTAGATCTTTAATTTATTCTCAGAAATATCACAAATTATGGGCTCCATCTTTCCTATAAACACTTGAAACCCATGCCAAGAGGATCAATAGGGAACCTCTTTAATGGACTTAAATGGACATACCTATGCTGAAAATCAGCTTGAATGGAGATTATAGCTATGTATTATTCATCCTACGACATTGCGGTGGTCCTTGGACTAATATAGTCGAGAAGAACCTTGTTTGCCGCACACGACCAAATGTTGGGATTCCAACACCCCACCACTAAGACCGGGCGAGGGGGGGAGTTCTAAGTCCACCAAACCCGTATGGTATCGTCGGCATAATTTTAAAGGACATCCCCACGCCCCTCGGCCCACTAAAATCTTGATAGAAAAAAACGGAGTTTCTGCATAACCTTCATTTTACTCCGTCGGACCAATCCTTAGGTCTGAATCACCCCGCTTTCATCCGTGGCATTGTGGGCCATCACTCAACGACATTGCGGGTGGTCCCCAGGCCGATACACTCTGGGAGAACCCTATGTGCCGCACACGACCAAATGCCAGGATTCCAGAACCCTACAACTTAGATAGGGAGGGGGGCTATATGACCGCCGAACACCCATGGTATCATCGTCACAACTCTAGTGGACATCCCCATGCCCCTTGGGCCACTAAACTTCCGATGGTTTTGCTCGATAGAGAGAAATGGAGATTCAGTAGAACCTCCATTTTGCTCCGTCGGACCAATCCCATGGTCTGATCCGCCCCCGCTTTGCACCGTGGCATCGTGGGACATCACCCTACAACATTGTAGTGGTCTCCAAGCCAATACATTCCAAGTGAACCCTGTGTGCCGCACACATCCAAATATCAAGATTCCAACACCCTACCACTAAGACCGGACGGGGGTGGGGGGGGTTCTATGTCCACCAAACCCGCACGGTATCGTCGGCACAACTTTAAAGAACATCCCCACGCCCCTCAGCCCACTAAAATCCTGACAGTTTTGCTTGACAGTGAAAAATTGAGATTTTGTAGAACATTCGTTTTGCTCTGTCGAACCAATCCCTAGGTCTGAACTGCCCCCGCTTTGCACCGTGGCATCATGGGACATCACTATTCAACATTGTGGGTGGTCCCCTAGCTGATACACTCTGAGAGAACCCTTTGTGCCACACACAACCAAATGTCGGGATTCGAGCTCCCTACCAAGAATACCAGGCAGAAGGTTATATGTCTACCAAACCCCACGGTATTGTGGGCACAGCGCTAAAGAACATCCCACGCCCCTTGGACCCACTAAACTCCCGATTGTTTTTCCCGATGGAGAAAAATGGAGATCCTGCAAAACCTCCATTTTGCTCTGTCGGACCGATCCCTATGTTTGAACTACCCCCGTTTTGCACCTTGGCATCGTAGGACATCACCCTATGACATTGCGGTGGTCCCCGGGCCAATACACTCCATGCTAACCCTATGTGTTGTACACGACTAAATGTCAGGATTTCAGTGCCCTACAACTAAGATCGGGCAGGGGTTATATGTTCGCCAAACCCCCACAGTATCGTTGGCACAACTTTAAAGGACATCCCACACCCCTCGGCCCACTAAACTCCCGATGGTTTTGCTTGACAAAGAGAAACGAAGATTCTATAGAACATCCATTTTGCTCCGTCGCACAAATCCCATGGTCTGAACCACCCCCGCTTTACACCATGGCATCGCGGGACATCACCCTATGACATTGTAGTGGTCCTTGGGATAACCCTGTGTGTCATACATGACCAAATGTCAGGATTTCAGCACCCTACCACTAAGACCGGGCAGGGGGTTATATGTCCGCCAAACCCCCACGGTATCATTGGCACAACTCTAAAGGACATCCCCACACCCCTAGCGCCACTAAATTCCCAATAGAGAGAAACAGAGATTCTGCAGAACCTCCATTTTGCTTCGTCTGACCAATCCCATTGTCTGAACCACCTGTGCTTTGTCCTATGGCATCATGGGACATTACCCTACGCCATTGCGGTGGTCCCCAGGCTGATATACTCTGGGAGAACCCTGTGTGCCACCCACGACCAAAGGTCGAGATTCCAGCTCCCTACCAATAAGGTCGGGTGGGGGGGTTATATGTCTACCAAATCCCGAAGGTATCGCCGGCACAACTCTAATGGACATCCCACACCCCTCGGCCCTACTAAATTCCTGATTGTTTTGCCCAACGAAGAAAAATTGAGATCCTACAGAACCGTCATTTTGCTCCATTGGACCAATTCATATGTCTGAACCAGCCCCGTTTCCCACCTTGGCATCGTGGGACATCACCCTACAACATTGCAGTGGTCCTCGGGCCGGTACACTCCAGGATAACCCTATGTGCCACACACGACTAATTGTCGGGATTCCAATGCCCTACAACTAAGACCAGGCGGGGGTTATATGTCCGCCAAAACCCCATTGTATCGTCGGCACAACTTTAAAGTACATCCCCACACCCCTCGGCCCACTAAATTCTCGACGGTTTTACCCGATGGATAGAAATGTAAATTTTGCAGAACCCCCATTTTGCTCTGTTGAACTAATCCCATGGTCTGAACCACCCCCGCTTTGCACTGTGGCATCGTGGGACATCACCCACTACATTGCGGTGGTCCCCAGGCCAATACACTTTGGGAGAACCCTATGTGACGCATCCGACCAAATGTCGGGATTCCAACACCCTACCACTAAGACTACGCGGGGGGTTATATGTCCACTAGACCACCACAATATCGTTGGCACAAGTCTAATGGACATCCCCACGCCCCTCGGCCCCCTAAAATCTTGACAGTTTTGCCAAACGAAGAAAAACAGAGATTCTGTAGAACCACCTTTTTGCTCTATCGAACTAATTCCTAAGTCTAAACCGCCACCGCTTTGCATCGTGGCATCGTGGGACTTGGCCCTACGATATTGCTATGGTCCACAGTCTGATACACTCCGGGGGAACTCTGTGCGCACCACGCGACCAAATACCAGGATTGTAGCACCCTACCACTATGACTGGGCGGGGGGGGGGAGGTTTTATGTATGCCAAAACTCAACGGTATCGTTGGCACAACTCTAAATGACATCCCCATGCCCTTTGACCCTTTAAAATCCCGACGGTTTTGCTCGACAAAGAAAAGTGGAGATTCTACAGAACCTCTGTTTTCCTCCGTCAATCCAATCCCTAGGTCTAAATCGCCTACGCTTTGCATCATGGCATTGTGGGACATTAGTCTATGACATTGTGGGTGGTCCTCGGGCTGGTACAGTCTGGGAGAACCCTATGTTCTGAACATGACCAAAGGTCGGGATTCCATCTCCCTACCAATAAGACCAGGTTATATGTATGCCAAACCCCCATGGAATCATTGGCACAACTATAAAGGACATCCCACGCTCCTCGGCCCCACTAAACTCCCAATGGTTTTTCCCAACAGAGAGAAATGGAGACCCTATAGAACCTTCGTTTTGCTCTATCGGACCAATCCCTATGTCTAAACCACCCCAGCTTTGCTCCTTAGCATCGTGGGACATCACCCTACGACATTGTTGGTCCCCGGGCTGGTATAATCTGGAATAACCTTGTGTGCCGCACACGACCAAATGTTGGGATTCCAGTGCCCTACAACTAAGACCAGGTGGGGTTATATGTCCACCAAACCCCAACGGTATTGTCGGCACAACTTTAAAGGACATCCCCACGCCCCTCAACCCACTAAACTCCCGACGGTTTTGCCCGACGGAGAGAAATGGAGATTTTGTATAACCTCTGTTTTGCTCTATCGCACAAATCCCATGGTCTGAATCGCCCCTGCTTTGCACAATGGCATCACGAGACAACACCCTATGACATTGTGGTGGTCCTCGGGCTGTTATACTCTGGGATTACCCTGTGTGCCACACACAACCAAATGTTGGGATTCCAACACCCTACCACTAAGACCTGACTGGGGGTTATATGTCTGCCAAACCCCCATGGTATCGTCGGCACAACTCTAAAGGACATCCCCACACCCCTTTCCCCACTAATCTCTAGACGGTTTGCCCGACGGAGAGAAACGAAGATTATGTAGAAATCCATTTTGCTCTGTCAAACCAATCCCATGGTCTGAACCACCCCCGCTTTGCATCGTGGCATCGTGGGACATCACACTATGACATTACAGTGGTCCCCGAGCCGATACACTCCTAGAGAACCCTATATGCCACACGCGACAAAATGTTGGCATTCTAGCTCCCTACTAATAAGGCCGGGTGGAGAGGTTATATGTCTACCAAACCCCCACGGTATCGTTGGCATAACTCTAACGAAAATCCCTCGCCCTTCGGCCCCCCTAAACTCCCGATGGTTTTGCCTGACGGAGAGCTTCGTCAAACCAATCCCTACGTCAGAACCACCATCAGTTTGCACCTTGGCATCGTGGACATCACCCTACAACATTGCGTAGGTCCCCGGGCAGGTACACTCGAGGGACTCTTGGGGTAAGAATGTAGACTTCAAATTATTGAACTTCCAAATATAAGATCCATGAGGCTATGTTTGGTTTCATGGGAGAGAAACAGAAAGAAAGTTGAGGTGAGGATACTGGTGGAGAATTAATGCTGGTTGATTGTTGGGAAGGGTATGGATTTCCTCGTCACAGAATCCTCCTCACACCCATCTAACCGCAAGAATATCTCTTATATCTATTATACTTGCATGTTTTCACATCTCCCGCTACAATTACTATGAAGTGGGTGTGAGGACCATTTAGTGAGGAAAAAATCCGGATTCCATTGACAAGCCAAATGATGTCTATTAAACGTGTGGATACTGTTTTTCTTTTCGTTTTTTAGAGAGAACAAATAAATGACCACAATCATCCATTAAAACAAGTTTTTTTTTTCTTAAATAGAATTCTTGAATGACCTGTTTTAAATTTTTTTTCTTTGTTATGGCTTTCTTTTCGCTATATTTTGTTTGTGTTTTGGTTTGGTTGGGAAACAAGAGCAATAATAGTGATACGAGGTGGCGAAACAAGAGCAAATAGGGCTGTCAACGGGTCAGGTGTAGGTGGGGATCAGCTACAACCAGAATCAACCCCATATGAAATATTGAGGATCCGGAACTGATTCGGACCCGATACCGATTCCAAACCGATAATAATCAATATACCATGGTCTGAATCAATTCAGGACTGGGTGGAATCAGTTCTGAACATAATCGGGACACTATATCAGGATCTGGAATCGATGGGTCGGTTCCAGTTCTTGGAACCAGAACCAATCCTATCCAAGGACTTAAATATCGACACGATGGGTGTATTGGTTGACAATGGTATGGGATACACAACGAATAGAAATGTATCCCATAAGTCATTCGTATCGCATAAATACGAATCTGTATTGGCATGTATCGTACTTATCGGCCAATACGCACCGATATGAGATGATACGCATGAAACACAAAATGCAGCTATACCAATTTGAATCCAAGTCTTTCGGACATACTATCTTTTGCCACACTGAACCATTAAGCCAGGCTTTATCTTGTGTTATTAAAAAGAATAAAATAAATTTTATTACACTTTTGTGTCAAAATACAATTTAAACAAAAATCACGTATTTATATTTAACAAATCTAACTATTCTAAGCAATAATATTCAAAACTAGTATTTTATAAATTAATAGAACAAATAATCTATCAAGTCCATATTTTTATAAAAAGATAACTTTTAATATCAATAAATTTATACAAACAAAATATTAATAATTTTTATATATTTGTAAAAATTATTAATTAATATTTTAATTTACATTAATGAGTAATAACAACATATTTATTATTTATAAAAAATAAAAACTATTGTTTACAAAATATTGAATAATATAATATTAAATTGAATCTACCAAATTCACTAATCTACATTTATTTAAAAAATTATTTTTTATTTCGAATTATTTATAGAAATAAATTTATTAAAAATGGAATAATTACTTTAGTAATTAAAAATTATGAATTTGTATAGGATATGTATCTTAGAAATTTTAACAAATTTGATATACTTTAAGTTAATATTATATTTTTGTGAATTATTAATTGGTATTTTAATTTGCATTTGAGAATTTAAAGTTGTTTTTTGTTAATGTTAAAAAAATAAAATAGTAAAATAAAAAAATAAGTGATATAATAATTAAAATATAATATTCACATGTGTTTAGTGTCTTGGACTCTTGATTGATGCAATATAAATAAAATTATATGATATCTAAGCATCATGATATATTAATTGTAATATATTTGTTCATATACACCATTAAAATATATATTTTCTATGTATTTATATATTATTTGTGACTATTTTGGTCTTAATTTTAGTGTTATTAATGTATTTGTGGAATTTGTATGTATTTCCCTAACATATCCATCTGTTTTCATACTTTTCGTCTATATCCATGCATTTCCAAAGCGTATTAGTATCTATATATGTATCCAAATTCTCTTATATGTTACCTGATACCAATACTTTAATCATTGATCCTATCAATTTGGGTCCATCGGGTCCGTTGAATCGGACCCGACCCATTGACAACCTTGTTTCTAGGAATAAGAACCAGATTTGCCTCAACACCATCTAATCCAACTATATAACCATATATAAATGTCTATATGAAATTATATAACACATTTTCATAGTAAAGTTGGTTTAAGTATTATATTATCAACTAAAAGTTGTTGGTGCTATTTCAGGTTGCATTTGTTTCTCTAAAAATGAATTAGTTCGAGATATTTGAATTATATTTTCTTACCATATATCAAAACAAATTAAAACAGATAGAAAACAAAGTTTTCCTACAGAAAAGGTGGAAATGATAGTTAGATATTTTAACCTGAACAAATTAGGTTCATTTAATTTTATGGAAAACAAATAGAGTCCTAAGATATTTTATCTCAACTTTTTTTAAATTATATATAATGTTTTTGGCTTAATTTATTCATTGTAATAATGATACATAATATAAGAAACCTGATCCATGACTGATCCAAATTCAATGGATAAGATTCAATTAGAATCCAAGTATAATATATGATTGAATACATAACTAGCTAGATATATTACCATCATCTAAGACTACTTCTCCCAACTATATGGGGTCGGCTGCATGGATCTTGTTTTGTCAATCTGTTCTATTTAATGTCATATTTAAGGTGTAATTTGACATTTTTAGAGAGTGTTTTAGCATGAACATAAAAAGACAAATCAGAATCCATGATCAAGAGAGTTTGGCAAAAGTTTTAGTACTAACTGCCAGCCTGATACAACCCTCCTCTATCTAGGCTTGCACCCTTGGTGTAAGAAAAACTCACACTAGTGGAGTTAATACATATCTAGATGTATCTAATGGTGCATTTGACATTCCTAATTTTAAGGACTCGTCTCCTTTTTGCTGTTAAAATGCCCCTATAAATACTGAATTTTTAACTGCGAAAAGGAGATAAGTCCTAAAAATAAGGAATGCCAAATGCTGCCTAAATTACAAATCTAACCTATTGAATGCCCATTTTTGGTAAAAGAGTTGAATGTCCTATTCACCATCACCATAAAGAACCATTCCCTTTGTAAATTGGGGGTCCACTTTTTAATTTGTATTGGACAATGAGCTGGTTCAGCAACCATATGCCATCTGAACTCAATGGATGAGTACTTGGGGTACCTCAATTTCCTACCTAGTTATTTTTTCCTACTTTTGTTGGGAGACAAGCCTTGTGGGTCCTCCATGGGCCATTGAAAAGGCAATATGAAGCAACTCTGAACAAAGAAGAAGTTTGTCCACCAAGTCTACTTTGATGAAACCAATTTTTGCTACCTAGAGAAGTGAGGAAGATAAGTTCTTGTTTATTTACCTTGAGTGTAGTTAGCTTACAAGAGCCCTTGTACGAGGTCTTAGCCAGGTACGAGGTGTTCATCTCGGCTTTCAAGCTTTTCACCACCATATTGTCTACATAGGCTTCGAAGTTCCTCCCCATCTGATTTTTTAACACCTTGTTGACGAGGAGTTGGTAGGTAGCCCTTGCATTCTTGAGGCCGAAGAGCATCACTTTGTAGTAGTAGGTACCATGTTCGGTGATGAATGAGGTCTTCTCCTTGTTCTCGGGGTGCATCTTTATTTGATTGTATCTGGAGAAGGAATTCATGAAACTAAGTAGTTCGTACCCTGTAATAGCATCGACGATGTGGTCTATCCTCAGCAAAGGAAAATTGTCCTTAGGGCAGGCTCGGTTAAGGTCTATGAAATCAATACAGATTCTCCACTTCCCATTACCCTTCTTTACCAAAACCACGTTTGACAACCAGTTAGGGTAGTATACCTCTCAAATGAAACTGGCGTTGAGTAGCTTGCCAATTTCTTCTCTATGGCCTTCCAACACTCCGGTGCAAAGTTCCTCTTCTACTACCCAACGACTCTAACTCGTGCTCGGTGGAGAACTTGAGGGTGAGTTGGTATGAGGAGATAGCTGCCCTAAGCACGTGAAGGGTCGGCCTCCCCACGATTGCATTGTAGGGTGAGCCGATCTTCACGACTAGAAACTCATTCATCCTCGTCACCTGCTGAGGCTCGGTCCTTACTGTGATAGGTAGGGTAATTTTTCCCTCTGGTCTAACCACGTTACTGAAGAAGCCAATTAGTGGGACATCGGCTGGCTGGAGGTGGTCAGGCGCTATCTTCATCTTTTGGAAGGCTTCGTAGAAGAGGATGTCGGCCGAGGCATCACTATCGACGAGAATCCCCTTCAGTTCTGTAATCAAAAGTTCTTTTTTTTTAGAAAAAACATATTTAAATTGGAATACTTGGGATTTATGATTTGAATTGTTAGTTGTATACTATTGCAAGGTTTTGACAACTATGACTGCAGTCTTGTGCACGACACTGGGAAAAGAGGAACCATAGAACCTTCAATGGAAGGGAAAGATAAAAGGAAGCATTATTAGAAATTTTGACAACAATGACTGCACTCCTGTAGTTCTATGGACAACATTGGGAAAGAGTATCCAAAGAATGTTAAATGGAAAGGAAAGATAGAAAGAAGAATTAATAAAAACTAAGTTTTTGAGAGTGATCCATTGGATTGCAGCTTTGGACATTTTTTACTTCTTTCTAATAGATGACATGCTTAAAGAATGACAGATGGTTGCATCTTCTCCAACAGTCAACTCTAAAGCATTAATACTTTGGATCCCATGACTTGTTAGACAGTTGTATGCCCTTAGCTCCAATTAGAATGATGTACATTATGAATTTATTGTAAATGAATAAAGTACATATTTGATTCATGTTCCTGTGGTGTGTTTCTGTGTAATACCCTTAAACTGGACA
>NW_010729141.1:2683339-2709883 GCF_000365185.1 Nelumbo nucifera
CATTTCGAACTGGGCTGATTTGATCAGTTAAATAAGGGGTGAATTCTGGGATTGGATTAGCAGATTGGATAGGGTCTTAACCCTATCCACTCAGAGAGTCCAGATCTGAATCGCATTCAGATCTGTAAACCTCCTAATGAGATTAGGAGAAGGCTGATCTAATCTGTAGATAAGATAAGGGTTCACCTTTATCACTTAAAGGGAATCCTAATCCCAAATATGATTTGGATCAGCAACTCCTAATAGTATTAGGAGCTGATCCCTTTCAGATTATAAAAGGAGGAGGGGGCGGCAGCCTTTATACACAAGTTCATCACCTGTCTTCAGAGCTGAAATCACTGAAGAGAGAATTCAGCACATCTGCGAAAATTCTCTCTTGCCGCCTCCTTCCTGCCACCACCTCACCTGTCAGTTCGATCTCCAGTTCAGTGGGAGAAGTCAAGATTGGATCTTGACATCAGTTCCTTGTGAAGGGACTGATAGGAAGTTGTGCTCACATGCCATCCTACTAATTCTTGCGAACGATTAGGTTCTTTGGAAGACCACTATTGATTCTGCTCCATCATGCACTGCGCCATCTTCAATGGGAGCAGTCTTTGGATCCTTCATTGGGCGTGAACACGTTCGTTGGGAGATATTATTTCTCCGTATCAGGTATATCCCTCTCCTACTGCTTTTGTTCAGATCTGGTTCAGTTTATGGTTCAAGATTGATTCTGGAAAAATATGATTTTTTCTAAAATAGGGAATTCGATTCCCAATAGGATGGAGAGAAATTTTTGAAATTCGCCCATTCTATTCCGCAAGATTCAGGCGTCCATACGATGGATATCTCATCCCTTCAATAGCTAGAGCAGAAAACATTTTTCGCAAGAGATTTAGGTCTCGTTTGATGATTAAGTACTTGTTAAAAGAAATAGTACTTGTTTTAACAACCCTTTAGGCTGTTTAGTAACCCACTTTTTCAAATCACTTATTATGTTTTTAAGTACTTATTGGGGTGGGAATGTTTGGTAAGCTACTTTCCCCATAAGTGCTTATATTTATTCAAATAATAATTTTAGCCCTCACTTCTCCCGTACATATATACAATACTTTTCAATAATAATAATAATAATAATAATAATAATGATAATAATAATAATAATAACAATAATAATAAAAATAATAATAATAATAATAATAACAATAACAATGATAATAATCATCATAAATTCATAATAATAATAAATAATAATAATAATAATAATAAGACGATGATCAGGGGGGAGGTTGTCACCACTACAACTCCCCTATTCTCCCTTTGAGCGACAGAGAGCGTCAACAACCTCTCCTTAGTCTTTCTCTACCTCTCTTTCTATCTCTCCTTTTCATTTTCTTCTCCTTTGTTTTTGTTCTTCTATAACCACTGAACCACGAACAATACACTATTCATCTTCCTCTCCAAAAGAGAACCAGCGGTGGCTGAACGTCTCTCTTTCGGTTCTTCAACAACCTATTTGTCAAGGACTAGTTCCTATTTCAGAGACACTATTCATCACCTGGTTCCTCTCCACGAACAAGACACTGTTCATCTATTTTAAATATCTGAGATCGAGCTACGAGCTATGTTTCAGATATCTAACTTCAAAACATAGAGGAAAGAGGCCAAACGACAGGTCTGTCGGCCACAGTTCCTCACCGCCAATTGTCGCCAGTGGATCTACAACTGGTGTGCCACTACTACTAGGGTTTGAGAGTCGAATGAGTGGAGGAGGAGGTATAACCTCATAG
Organism: Nelumbo nucifera; assembly: GCF_000365185.1. The sequence continues at coordinate 2,685,112 of NW_010729141.1, forward strand.
GGGTATTTTAGTCATTATGCAAATTTGTCATGGACTGGTTCGTTCTAATATTTTGGAGTACTTCAATAAGTATTTAAAAAAAACCAACTTGAAGTCACTTTTTCAAAGAAGTACTTAAAAAAATACTTTTACCCCACATTTTTACTAAATACCCATAAATATTTAAAAATCTAATGTGTGGTACTATATATTAAAGAAGTAATTATTAAAAGTAATAGGAGAAGGAAAAAGCGGTCGCAGTCACAAAGTTCAATTTTCTCGCGAGAGATTTATTAGGAGAGAAAGCGCAAAGATACGGGAAAGGCCCAACGCTCACCAAATTCAATTTTACAAGAAATCGCCGAGTTCAGGAGGACATTTTTGTCCGTGTCAAATAATTGGTACGGGGTAGAGCTGAAAGTAAATAGGTATTTATAAACCGAGATAAATGATTTCTGAGCTGAAAACAAATAGTTCGTACAAGAAGACAGTGGAATTAGATAACTGTGACAGCTGGCTACATCGGTAAAAACCCTTTTTTTTCTTTTCATTTGGATTTGGATGGCAGTGAGAAAATTCTACTAGAGGACAGTGGAATTAGATAACTGTCCACCGTCCAATAAATGATAATCAAGGGACCAAAAAGTCTTTTCAGATAATAAAAATAAAAGAAAGACATAAAACAGTAAACGGTATAGAGGTAAGAACTAGGCAAGCCCCATTGGAGATACTGTATTCTATTTAAGTAGAGTCCAGAGTCCAGTCCTCTCCATCATCCCCATCACTTTGTAGATCACTGAATTTCTACTCTGTTCTTTTATCCAAGAAATAACTGAAAGTGGTCTTCTTTTTCTTCTTCTCCTGCTCTTGTCTTCTTTTATCCATGAAGGAAATCATGGGCGGTGAAGTGCACGTAGTGATGCTCCCATATTTGGCCTTTGGCCACATGATCCCATTCTTCCATCTCTCCATTGCCTTGGCCAAATCTGGGATCCGAGTTTCCTTCGTATCAACTCCCAGAAACATCGATAGGCTCCCTAAACCACCTGTAAACCTATCAGCTCTTTTAGAATTTGTTCCGTTTCCCTTGCCCATCGTCCCCAACACCAATGGCGAGACCTTGCCTCCAAATGCTGAGGCCACCGTCGACGTTCCTGCAGACAAGGTACCACTCTTGGATGCCGCCTACAATCTCCTTCGTGACCCCTTCAAGCAATTCTTGTTTGACAAATCACCCCATTGGATCATCCAAGACTTTCTTGCTGACTGGACAATCGACATTGCCAAAGAATTCTGCATACCAATTATCGGGTTCTCCGTGTTCGCTGCTATAACCAACGCCTTTATTGGCCCGCCGGATTTCATGGTTGGAGATGCTCGTAAGAGCGTTCGACCAACCGCCGAGAGTCTGATGTCCCCACCCCCGTGGATCCGTTTTGAGTCTTCTCTTGGCCTCCCCTCCTACGAAGCTGTTAGCTTTTTCCATGGTTTTTTTGGGAAAGATGGTCCAGCAGAAAAGATAGCCACCGTTCTCCGTGAAAGCAAGGCCGTGGCCATACGTACTTGTCCGGATTTTGAATGTGGCTACTTCGACGTGCTGGAGACGATGTACGAAAAAGAAGTTATTCCAGTTGGATTATTATCTCCCACACCAAGTGATCATGGTGGTGACGAAGAGTGGATCAAAATTTTACACTGGCTTGATCAACAGAAACCCAAATCTGTGTTGTTTGTTGGGTTTGGAAGCGAGTGCAGACTGAGTAAAGAACAAATTGAGGAGATAGCTCGTGGGGTAGAGCTCTCCAATTTCTCATTTATCTGGGCACTTAGAAAATCTCACTGGGCAGGCAACGATGATGAAGTTCTACCTCAGGGATTCAGCAGCCGGACCTCCGGCCGAGGAATCGTTGGTATGGGATGGGCTCCACAACTGAAGATTCTAGCCCACCCTTCAATCAGGGGATCCCTGTTTCACTCGGGATGGGGTTCAGTCATAGAGACCCTACAGTATGTTCATCGCCTTGTCTTGTTGCCACTGATAATCGATCAAGGTATAAATGCAAAGCTGCTGGTGGAGAAGAATTTAGCGATTGAGGTAGAGATAAATGAAGATGGGTCGTTCAGCGGGGAGTCCATCGCCAAGGCATTGAAACGAGCGATGGCGTCTGAAGAAGGAGACGAAATGAGTCAGAGAGCGAAGGAAACTGCTGCAATAATCTGCAATCGTCTACGGGAAGCGGAATACATGAATAAGTTCGTGAAGTATCTCACAAATAACCATGAACGAGAGATCGCAGGGATAGAAAGCAGGAAATAAAATAGCGATTGTGTGTGTGTCTGTTGTTTGTATAAGATTTTCTTTTCTGTGTTGTTCACTTATCTTTGTGTCTGTTGTACGAGATTTTCTTTTCTTCGTGATTGTGTCTGTTTGGAACCCGGATTTCCTGCACTTCTCATTGAGGTGCTGTGCGTTGTGCGTAAACTTTGGGCAACTGACACAAAAGAAGGACTTGTCGAAACAGAGAAAGAGAACAGGTGAGAACCAATTTAATTACAGTCTCCAAAATCAAATCCTCATTCACACCATTGCGAGCTGCGAGCAACAGAAGAACCACGTGCTTCAACCGCGCAGGAACAAAAACCACGACGACTCTTTTTTTCTTGCAGTTGTCCTGTCTTGACTCTTGACCCAACCAAGAACTTCTCCATCCAAGTGGTTAATGTTGCTTTGAACATTTGTCAAAATAAAAAGAAATTCTAGCGGTTATGAAAACAGAGGAAAGCGGGAAGAAGAAAGGGGAAGGAGAATTTGGGGAGAGGAAGAGAAATGGTGAATTCGAGAAGATTAACAGTGTTTTTCTTCCAATTATCCGAATAATTATTACAAAGGTAGTATCAGAATTAAAAAATATTATAACAGCGGATTTTAATTTTAACGGGAAAGCTAATCGAAGGGGTCTTTGTCTTACAGTAATAGTACAAAAAGGTTTTTATCGCAAAACAAAGTATAAGGGGTCTTTGTTACAGACCCCATAGTACAGGGGATTTTTTTAATTTATCCAAAAAATATTATATATTATCAATAAATATATTAGAATAAAACATAAAAAATATTATATATTATCAATAAAATGAAGTAAAAATGATTTGAATATTATATCCATAACCAAAATGAATTAAAATTTATTTGTATGTAATTTTAATCTATGAAAAATTAATAAAAACACAACTCAAACCAATTAAGGGGGTGTTTGATAATATAGTTTTTCTGGTGTGGCCATTGTTTTTTATTTTAAAAAACAAAACCATATTAGCCGATGATCAAAATTTTAATACAATATACTTTGTACGGGTGTTTCATATTGTATTTTGGGGTCTAGAAACACCTATTTACAGGTGTTTTGGGACCCCTTTTTCTTAATAAAAGTACTCTTAAAAACATCCCAAAAAACCAAGTTTAAAAAAAAACTAAGAAAAATATAAATATACATAGTTTTTAGTATTGATACACATTGAATCACGATGTTCGAAAACCCCCCTAAGTATATATCAAAAAAACTATATAACTAATAACTAATGAACCAAGTGATAACCAACCAAGTAGTATTTATCAAAATTCAGGAGATTGCTTGATAAAAGCCCTTATCGTATCATGTGTCTTTCAAACAGCATAGGTTTTACCTTAAACATATGCATTTAAATTGAATCAGAATGGATTGTATGAGATCAGATAAAATGAGTGAATTCGATCGGATCAACTTCAATAGGATGTAATTCGAATTCTGAAAATCAGTTAAGGTTTACAGGCTTATAGTACTATTGAAATTATTAAAATACCCTTCATTGTCAGAGAGAGAGAGAGAGAGTTTTTCCAAGCTATCTTACAATGAAGAAACTGGTCCCTACACTCTGGTGAAGCTAGCCCAGTGGTTCAACGTTTAAGCCTTAAAGGCCTCCTTCCTTGGCAGTTGGCACTCACTCTCGTGAGTCGTGACAGTGGCATTGAAGCTCGATCTTGGACTTGGACACAAGTGAGGGTGACTCCAACAGTGTCGAGTACTTGTGGGACCCACGTATCTGAAAACATTAATTAAAATGATTATTGGTTACGCTACACGGCTTCAGGCATAATTATTTGTGACACAATGACACACCTTATAATTTGGATCGTCATGACGTCTCTTCTACCAACTCGTCATCCGTCCTCACACTCACATCCTCCCTGTATTCGAAATATCTTTCGTGAATATTTATTAACAAGTACGGGAGATATTTCCGATGCATGTGCGTACGGGACATATAAGGCGCCAGCGAGACGCTATTTGTAAGGAGCAGATCCAGTCTCTCCGTAGACGTGTAAATCGAGTTGTGTGTCGCCCGCGGCTTAGCATGATTTTGGACATGTTCTGGTTTGGTACAATAGCCCACGGGCCGCGTCAGACTCGGTACGATAGTCCGTACCATGTTGGTCTAGAGTTTGAAGTCCACGGACTGATACTACACGGTCAAGCGGGCTGTGCCACCCGTGGCCCGCGTGTTGATATGGCCCATATATATTATTTAAATTATATATATATATATATAATATTATATTATATAAATTATAATTATATAATAATATATAGTGTATAGTATATTAATAAAATAAATAATTTTTTTCAATTTTATTATACTAACTTATTTAATTATTGTATATATAAGTAATTGTATACATCAAAATTCATATAAAATTAAAATTTTAATTTTTTAAATGAATAGGCAAAAATAGCTTTGGCCCAGTCCATGGCCTGACTTGGGCCAAGGCTTGGCCCATAGGCCAGTCCGGCCCGTGGCACGATACGGGCCCACGCGAGCCTGTGCCGTGAGCCGTGTCGGGCCGACCCCCAAAATTTTCACCGGGGAGGGCGGCACGGCCCATGACAGCCCACGGGCTGCCTGCGGGTCGTGCCATGCAAGCCCGGCACGACCCACTTTACACCTCTAGTGCCCCACCTCAATGGAGTCCAAACTGTTCCTCATACAATGCGCTTCACACTGAATTCACTGCATCTCCTAAATGTACATCGGGAATATCTCATGTATTTATATTTATTATTTGTAGGGAGATATTCTCAATACAGGACAAGATGTGGCTATGAGGTCGGTGTGAGCAGATCCCAATGACAACTATGGGAGATGGTTGGGATGTGCTGTAAGGCGCCTTCTATAAGGTGCAGACTTGAATTCTTTCCTTTTTGTTTGTGGAGGCGTGGTGTTTTATTTCATTCTGTATTAGAATTGAGCTGTGGTCTCTTATTGATATCACATCACAGTGTAAGACCCGTTCAAACTGAGATCGGCTTCAATCAGTGCAAGACCAATTCGAACATGCCTTTATAGCCTTGCATTGGGAACATCTCCATACTTCTGTGTTGAAACTGTGCCTTGCATTGACAGAATTCCAATCCATTCAAACTCTGTTCGAACAGCCTTTACAGCATTGCATTGGGAACATCTCACTGATCTTGTACCGACTGAATCCTGTTTCTCTTACCTAATAAAACACTCTCCAACAAACTACCAAATACCGGCATGATCTAACACTGTACAACACTGTATATCTCCTTCATCTCAGCCTGCATTGAGCATCAACCATCTGGATTATCAAAATGGAATCCACCATATATGAGATGTGTAGTGTCCGATCATATTGATAGTGTCAGAATTTTTAGGCTCAAAGTATATTTGGGGTAGGTGCCAACTTAGAATTGATGCTATTCACGAGCATGCATTGGTGTGTAGAGCGGGCGTATTTGACATTTTGAATATTTATAATTCTGTAGTGGGATTCAAAAATCTGCAATGGGCCTGTTCATACTTCTCCACTTTTTTTTTTATGACATTTTCAAATTTCCAACAAAACAAGATGCTTGGCATTGTCATCCAGAAGGGGTGTTCACGGCATGGTCTTGGAAATGTTGTTAACCTGGATGGTTGGACCGTTTGACCCAGAGACCATCCAAGCAATCGGTTCTGTTTCACCCCTAGAACCATTCTTTTGCCAAAAACGGCTGATTTGGTCAGCAATCTATTGACCTAAATGATCAAATCATCTACCTGTTCGACCTGAATAATGGTTTTGGCTGTTTTTTTAATTTTCTTTTATAAATTACAATGGACCATCCATTTGGATCAGACTATTGAACCGCTGACCTGGAAACCGGTGGCCAAAGAGGTTTCAGGTCAGTTTTTAAAATATTGGCTCACGGTTCAGTTAAATCCTCTGGTGTTTTAATATTTGTGAACCAAAACTGAACCAAGTCAACTGGTTAAACGATTAACAAGTTCAGTTTATTGGTTTTTAAATTTATAGAAAAACATACATAATAGATAATAGATAGATAAATGAACTTAATAGTCTTTCTTTATTCCCCAGGTAAAATTACAGTGACTGTTTTATCCAAAAAAAAAATGTGGTATCATTGAAGGGATAATATTGTTTCATCACGTATTAGCAATTTTCAGTGCGGATGGATAAACAATTTACTTAAATCGTACGAGGGTATTACTTGCCTAGGTAACTAAGCCGCTTAGAGAATCATTCTTTTGCGCAGGACCCACTAATACCAAAATAGAAATACAATTTTATTTCTACTGTCATTAATGAAAATACTTCTTATTTATCATATTTATTTTTGTTTAACAGGATGATGTGTATATATAATATTAGAGATGTGCCCAAATTTTTTTTATAAATTATCTTTACTTCTTGTATTTTTATCCATTTTTTTTAATTTTGGTATTTTACTATAACATCATGGATTAACTTGTTTGAGGCAAATGGTTTAACAGCTAACCGACCACTACAAAAACACGATTTCATTACAAGGACAGCTAAAAAATATACCTTTTTATACTATTATAACTATTGTTCATGTATTTAATTACTGAAATTTAATGATGTAGAGGGGTATTCTAGTTAAGAAAAAATCCAGAAGTTGGGAAGCTATTTCCACTCTTTATTAGTAGTATATAAATATAGATTAAGGGCATCTATTGGAATCAAAGGGTATGTGCTCCATAAATGACTGAATCCAAAATCCAAATCAGCACCTTAAAGAATGATTCCAACAGACATCCAGTTGATTGTAGCCCATTGACGAGTAATCTCTTGGATCCAGACATCCAGTTGCCTGGTTTCACCCCACATTGGTTGTAGCCTTCACCCTACTTAGCTTGTATTTCAACCAGTGTAAATTTATTTCATTACAATCTTGTATCATGGTTATGGCCTTATGGGAGCTACTCTCCTGGTTGTAAAGCCTAAACGGTCCTCTTGAGGATTAAACATGGGTTGCGTGGCCATGTTTTCAACAGCTCGTTCCAACTACGCTCCTTCAATGAAGGAGACAAATCAATTCAAAGAATTAGGCCAAAAATTGGGTTCTGAAGACTGAAATGGACAGTTCGGTTTTGATTTTGAAATCCTCTATTTCTTGAGGGCCAATAAATGCGTTGAATCGACTCCGGATCACCTGCCCATTAGAAATTTGCTCACGTCTACCCACAATACATTGGATAATACTATGTAGGAGGATGAGATATTCTCCATGTATGACTGCGATATTATGTGGGTAGATGTGGGCAGAGTTTGTGTGGACAAGAGATCCGGACTCCGTTGAATCATGAATGTATTTTTTCATGGAGTTTGTGAACAATAACAACTCTTAACACAAAACATGTATGTCTTCGTGATATTAACTAAAAGTTTATTGCTTTGATGGGTCAGTGTTATAAAGAATCACGCTGAGACTCACCATCTCTCTCTGTGGTCTATGTTGGTACACGCATCCATTCGAGATGCTACAATCCAAATACAGGCATAGACTAGTTGAGACTTGAGACTTCCGTTTACAGATTAAGAATCCATTTGGAAGGGCTGAGCCATTTTCCAGAAGCTATCTATAAATTCGATTTTGCAGCTTCTGTAAACCTATTTTTCACTTTCCGGGTTTTTACCAGACAGGTTGCTCAGCTCATGCTCTTGTAATGTCAGAAGCCGCTACGTGAAACCCCTCCCAAAAAGGCACTACCAAAGGGCTGTCAATAATACACGTAGGCACAAATAGTTGCTTTTGTTCTAAAATTCAACTTACTGTTTTTTCTATCTTTTTGGTACGACAAGTTGTCAATGGATTTTTTATATCATATAGTAATAATATTGAAACAATAAAATCTGATACGTATCGTATGATATGGCAAGGTTCAAAAAATCATTATGTATCAGCCAATATGTATGTATCGAGCCTTTTCCGATACGCCCCTAAGAGGTTGCATCAGGTCAGGGCCTGGTTCAGAGGGTCGTTGGAACTTAAACCGACCTCTCTGAACCAAAATCGGAAAAAAAAAAGTGGAAGTAAAAAAAAAAAGGGGGCCGATACTGACCGATACGCCCTCGATACTTTGAACCTTGCGATACAACAGTGCTTTGCTTTTGAGTTTCCATTTCTATCGAGCAACAGTGCAATATCTCTTCATGAAAACATTGGGATGTGCATTAAGATACACATGGCTGGAAAATATATATAAAAAACACTGAATATTTATCTGGAGTGTGAATTATTGGGAGACACTTGGAAAACATTGAAAAGTATTAACTCACACCACCCAAAATATAGAAAGTTTGCAATAGGTAGGATTAGAATTCCACCTACAAAGACTATTCCACCATGTTTGATCTAGAATTTCCCATGGTATTCTAATTCAGTATCCATCTTTACTTGACCAAGGAAACTGGAGTGCCTACTAAAATGATGCATCAGAACAAACGTATTAGCATGATTGACTCAAGTATTATGGGGAGCCCACTCTGTCTAAACTCATTCCGATTTGCCTGGACACAAAAATAAAGGATACGATGAACTACTTTCTCCTTGTCAAACGAATGATCAGCCACTCAGCAGCTCAGTAGTTATGTCATCATAACCACAAGGATGAACTGGAACGATCCTCAACTGGAAATGGTTTTGAAAGTTGCTAGATTGGAACTCAAGGTAAATAGTCCAAATAGGACTAAAAAGAGCTCGTCTCTGATTTTCTTTTTTTAGAATATGGAGTATGAGGTCTTGAATATGTTAAATCCAAACCTTGCATGACAGAAATGATTCTCCATCCCAGCTTCTCATCAAGAGTAGACCACCTGCAGCAAAAATGTACTGCAGGTTTATCTTCAATAACCTCCTTGACTTTGTATGGGCAGTTCGCATCTGGGCAAACATGGACATGGAATGACTGCAGCTGTAGATTGTCAGGAAATTCTAGGATTTTTTCACCTGGAAATTTGTTGGAGAGTTCTACAAATAAAAGGTGGAGCCACAAAAATTGTTCAGAAGAAAGCAAAATGTTCTCCAAAGAAGGATCTGCAATTTTTATCGATGAACTTGACATGGCACATGGCTGTAGAGAAGTGGAAAACCCAACAGGCTCTGATGATTCACTCCCATGTTCATGTGATTTGGAGTTATCCACGTTTCTTACATGTACAGGACAGCAGTAAGCAAACTGAACTTGGTGTTCTTCCACTCCCAACATTGGCAACAATTCAGACTGGTGTACAATCTGTGCTTTTTTCATTTTCTCCATAACCAGGATTCCTTCAGATACCTTGTGTCCTGTCTGCACCATTGGAAAGGACTCAGTATTTGATGAACCGACATCTAATTTACCTTCTACACAGTTCTGTATAGACTTGAGATTTGGAATCAAGCAATTCTGGACAAATTTACATGTGGCATCCACTTTCACATACTGAGTTGATGGAATTTGCACTGTATCATTATTTGCAGGATAGAAACACTCAATTCCTAATTCAGCCTGAATTCTCCCTTTCAATGAGGCCATCTTAGGCTTCTCACCATGTACAAGAATCACATGCTTTGGGGAGAGAAATTTGACAAGATCCATAATCCCTTTGGCATCTGTGTGAGGACTAAAAGAGAGCTGATGAATCTGTATTACATAAAAATTGCTCAGAACTGTAAATAATTATCAAAATTGCTCAACAATGAGCAGGATGTTTTGGTCAGTGGAAGAAGTATCAGCTTCAGCTTATTCAAGTCATTAATTCAGTTGCAGTTTCTTTTAAGTTATGTAAGCTAAAAATGTTGAATTTTATGGTATTCCTGAAGTTGTATGTCCAAAGTTGATAGAAATCCAGGGCGGATGCATGGTTGATCAGTATACAAGGAACTAGGACTACACCTATTAAATGCAGTGTAAATTCCTTCAGAACTCAACTGCACTTCAATATGGTTACTACATCTACTTCAGGTACTTATATTTTTAGCATAAAGTCATATCGATGCTTTGTTCTAGGTAACAGCCAGCAGGTAATATAGATGGGAAGAAATGGTGGCAGCGGCTGATTAATTTCTAGTTTCTCCAATTTCATTGAAAAGTAATGACTAGATTCTCAATATTTTCTCTATCTCCATATGGACCATTAGATTGGAGTATTAGGTCAGGTTTTACCTTACATGCATATATGAAGATGAGGTGATGATGATGATGATGGTGATGGTGATGGTGATGGTGCTGGTGGCAGTGGTAGTGGTGGTGTCTGAGAAAGGAGGAGGAAGAGGTGGAGGCAGTGACAGCAGATGAGAAATTTTTACTCTCAACTATTTCATTGAAAAGTAATGACTAAATCCTCAATATTTTCTGTTTCAGCAAAAAACAAGTGATGCTGGATAATAACCATAATACATGACTAAAGAGGTTGAGAATGTATACAAACCTGGCATCGCACATCAATTTGAGTATCTTTATCCAAGTCAATTTTGGTGGGTTTACCTGACATCAACTTATGTCCTATTGTTCCAGCCACACAATACCTATAAAATGAAAAGAAAAAATAAGATGGACAGTTGAAAGCAGTCCAGGATTCATGCTTTGCATTTTAATATTTTCAGTTGAGAAACTTGGAAGCTGGCTAACAATTTCTAGCTGAAACCACAAGGTGCTAAACATAGAACAAAGATTTACTGATCAGGTTTACGGGAAAATAGCTTTAAGGCATTTCAATTTTATTTTTCTAAGGGAAGTAATATTGGCATTTTCCCATGTCTTGACTTGTATAGGTACAAATAAGTTATTTATTTGTCCTTTCACCAGGGATTTGCCCAGTTTATCAAAAACTTGATGTATCCAAAGCAGTCTCCTTTCTTTAACTCAAAATAATAATAATAATAATAATAATAATATCACAAATTCATTAAACTAGTAAATAAGCAATGTTTACTTGAGAGTGTTTTGAGATGCAATTAAGAATACTATAGCTGTTGGACCATAAATAGGAAAGTTATAGAAATTTCAACAATGAGAAATTAGATGGCAGACAGACAAATAAAAAGAATGAATAAATAAATAATTGCTGCATGCATAATTTACGAGTATAGGGAATTCTTGGTGACAGTAGGGATCCTAGTCACCTAGGCACATAGCTGCCTGTCTAGGTGTCATCTACACAATAGAATTTTCGAAAGAAAAAACACCTAAATTTTTGGTTGATTTCCTAGTTTTCTATACCAAGTAGCAAGCTTACAAACTGAAAAAAAGCAAAGTTCTTAACTAAATGATCATGCATATCATATAGAAATGGTAATTCGTTATATTCAGAAGGCATTAGCATTTTAAACAACATAAATTTCAATACTCCAAAAGCTATTACAATACAATAAGTGTGTAATAGAGAAATATGTACATATCTTATAATATGTGGACGTAATTATTCACAAGTATCATGTAGTTGCATGTTAATTGGAACAAAAAATTAAATCAAGAAATTATTAATTTAAAACTTGCACCAGATTTCAATAAAAATGATATTTTAATAAGTTCTTGTCCAAAGGAGAACACATGCACAAACAAGGATTAATAGCCATGCTTTTAGTTCTACATACACTCTTACCAACCCAAAATGGGTTACATTCATGGATATCTATATATTCCGACCACTAAGATGTTAATACCCATACTTCTTGCCTAGTTGATCACCTTGGTGGTTGGCCTCATACATACACAATTGCCTAGGTGACACTTCAATTACATTGCATCTAATAATTACACTTGAAAGACAATAAGTGTAAGAATGATCAATAATAAAAAGTACCCAGGCAGTGTAACAAGATTTATTTCAGATGGAGCCCACTCCTTGAATACTTCAAGTGAAAAACCACCACTGATCATCCCAGGTGTAGCAAAGAGAACACAAGGTCCAGGGGCATTTATTAGAGATCGCTCAAAACTGCGAACTGAAATGCACATAGACCTATAAGTGAGTGACAAAGTAACGAGTCAAAAAGTAATGAGATCAAGATCCTTTTTTTTTGGTTAATTAGAACTGTATGAGAACTACTGAAAACCAATGAACACATATACTGCTTTCGTTTATAGACATAACAGCTATTAAGAAAGAAAAGAAAGAGAACAAAATTTCAATACTTAAGCAATGTACATTGTTGCAATCCCATAAATTAAAAGTTGTGTATCTTATCAAAAGAAGAATGTCTGTAAAAGTTGCATAACAGTTAGAAACACAAAAGGATGGAAGCCTTCTATTCTGAGATTAAAGATAATTCTAAAACTTCATGATATTAATTGTTTCATATTCCACTATCCCAGATGAACACTTTGTGTAACATTCCAAAAAGCAGCAAATTAAGTAAACAATATTTCTAGTGCTTTGCAGACACAACATGCACTCAAGGAACTTGTCCGCAATAATGATATAGTGATATACTGAATATGATTGATAACTTGTAACCTTATTAATTGAAAAGGAATTCTTGATTATGAACTGTGGGTGTCTTGAACCCCAAGATATTTTTAGATTATATCAGATGACTAACCCATAGCATTAGCATCCACAAATGGCATTCCTGAAAACGATTATCCCTATAAACCCCTTGTTTGGCTATAGCATCAGCCATACAGTTTGCCTCCCCTTTTGCCCATAAAAAGGCACATTGCTATAATGATCTTTATATCTACTTTACAATTTGTACCCACCTTTTTCTTTTTCTTTTTTTTGATGAATGAGTAAACAACGTTACTATAGATTGGAAAGGAGAATACAATCAGCCTAGGAGGAGGCAGAAGATGCTACCCACCCTTAAATCATCATTAAAGAAAATTCATTGATATGTTACTAATGTAACATTTGTTGACAAGACGAGAGAAAAGGAGGTAAAACACAGTACTTTGATAGCAGAAGTGCATATATCTCAGTCTAATTAGCCATGGGAACAGAAAGATTAAGAAAGATCTGGGGCTCAGTGGCTGAAGAAGATATTTCATTTCTCGGTGCTATAATATTATGTGAGTAATGAATATCAAACTTTAACACAGAATTTAATAAGACAAAATGACTAAATGAGACTGACCACATTTTGAGAAGAGAGAAGAGGCAGCCACCCTCTCTAGAAGCCTCCAAATCAAGCAGGACTTGAATCGCCCCTTACAAAAATCTCCAAGGAACCCTAAAAAATTAGGGCACCACTTCCTAGGTCAAAAATGAAGAGTCCAACAGAAAAAGGAAAGAGGGGGAAGATGAAGATTTTAGCAGTCAACCAAGACTGTAAATTTTTTCCCTAGCCGCCTACCTCTCATTATATTTATACTTAACTTAAAATATGAGATATTACAAGGATACTCTTAGTAGGGCGGCTACTAAAATAGCTGAACAATTACAACTTAAAAAACATAAACTAATGGGCCTAAAGCCCAACAACTTCCTAACTAAATAAAAACAAACCAGACCAACTCAACATGTTTTAACCATATAAGAACAGGGGCTCTACCCCCCTTCTTCTTCTTCTTCTTCTTCTTCTTCTCTATTTTCAACTATTTTTTAAACTCTAAAACAGAGCTCCACGCACTCTCTAAAACAGAGGCTCCAACCTCTCTTTTTTTTGTTTCATTATTTTTTTCTTTCTTTTTTTTTATTTTCCACCATGAACTGTGAATCTATGATCAGTTTTTTTCTCCATTTAATCACTTTTTGGCATTTCCTTGAGATTTCTTTTTTTTTCATTGTTTTTTACACTATAACAGGGGCTCTGCCCCACATCTTTTTTTTTTCATTCATCAATATCAACTTTTTAATTCTGTTTTATTTCCAAAATAGGGGCTCGGCCTCATTAATTTTTTTTTTAATTTTATCTGTATCTGATTTTGTTTTTTAGCCTAAAAACAGGGATATAGATAACCCTATTTTTTTATTTTTTTCTTTCATGTTAGTATATTATCATGTTAATTGATTTATTAATTGTTTATTGTTAGCACTTAGCAGTTAGCTTTGTTAATCTATTTGTTAGCATTTAGATTTTAGCAGTTAGCTATATTAGTTCATTTGTTTTAGTTCATGCAATATTTTTGTTTATTGATTATTAATTTAGTTTTCCTTCTTTTTTATACAACTAGATAAGGAAGAAGGCAATACTTCTCATGAAAGTAATAGGAGAGATCCAGCATTGAAGTATTGATATCTACAAGACCCTAATAATGCAAACTCAGTCACTTGCAAGTTCTGTGAAAAGGTAACTAATGGAGGAATATATAGGGCAAAAGTGCATATTGTTGCTGGTAGGACGAATGTTAAAGAATGTACCAAATGCCCTAAAGAAGTTAGAGAAGAAATTTTATCATATATGCAAAAGAAAAGAAGTGTAAACGAAAACATGGTGGTGGAAGAAGTGGATAGGATTCCTGATTTTGATGATCATGAGGATATGATTGAAATTGAAGAAGATGATGATGGACAACAATACAAGTTCATGGTGGTGACAGGCATCAAGGAAAGTGGAACTTTGAGAATTCAGATATCTTCCCTGTTAAATCTCTTTGCAACAACCTGACAAGGGAGGAAGACTTTAATTTCCAAAATAATAGGATCTGGATTGGGAATGTACTGTCTAAAATGGGTTTCTTTGTCTGGTCTGCAGTCCTGGATAAAATTCTTACAAAGGAAAACCTAGTCAAAAGAGGTATACAGGTGCAGGATGAGAGGTGTGTTTTGTGCAATAGAAGTATGGAAACCCCAAGTCATCTACTGATTCATTGTGAGTTTGCTGACTTGGTTTGGAGATGTTAGAAATTTGGGTCTTGTGTTTTCCAGCTGATGCAAAGAGCTTCATGAGTGCTTGGTGGCTGAAGGGGTTAAGTAAGGCTGGCAGAGTTGCTTCGAACATCATTCCTGCAGTAGTTTTTAGGGCTTTTTTTTTTTTGGTCAGTAGTTTTTAGGGCAATTTGGTATGAAAGAAACAACAAAGTATTCAAAGGGAGGCAGAATTCAAAAGAGGAGGTTTTCAAAAAAGTTTTGGGCATGTTGTTTTCATGGTTGGCAAATCACTCTCTGTTCAAATTCAGAATTTCAAACATACAAGTTCTTTTTTCAATAGAGATTTTCTTTTTGTCAGGAATATGTAAATTTCTTGCTGGTTGGGTTTATTGTAAGTGGGTCTGTTGGGTTTTCCCTAGTACAGATTCTCTCTGTACAGGGATTCTAGGTTGATTGTATATCTTGAAACCTTTTGTTTTATTTTAATACAACACTTTACCTTTCTCAAAAAAAAAAAAAAAGAAATATATATTAGTAGAGAACTTAATATCTCTCTTCTTCCTCATCAACCATTTTCAAACTGAGTTGTTTTCTCTGTGCTCAAAGCCACCCAAACCCTCCATCCATAACTCCTCCCTCCTGTCTTTGGTCACCTTTGCTCTGATCTGCTTCCCATTGAGATTTTTTACCTCATAAAAAGAACCAAAAAATGAACTCTTATCTTTCATATTGAGAATTGCAAGTTCTGATCAAGGGCTAAGTCCATTCCCATATGGCTGCAAATGGATAGGAATAGGATTAAATTGGATATACCTAGATCAGAATTTGATTCAAATAGAATTCCGATCACAATCGCATATTGAACATTGATAAACTGAACTACAATTATCAAAATATTATATATTATTAACAAAATGCACTAAAAATGACATTGATATTGTATATCATGGACAATATGAATTGAAAATAACTTATATAAAACTTAAACCTCTGACTCTTTAGTGAGAATATAACATTTAAACCAATTTTAATGACAGATACAATATAAGGATCACATCAGATCAGACAGATAGGGATCAATCCCATTTAATCCAATTATAAACAGATGGATCACAGATACCCTTAACCAGATTGAACTCAAATTCAAATTTGAACAAATGGATAGTATTTGCAACTCTACAATCTACATTCTCATCTATCAATCTCCCCTTTGATTGTTGAAGGGATAAGATCATTACCAAAATACCCTCTATTAAACTCTAATTCTAAAACAAGACTCAGTCCAATTGGTTTCCAACTAATTGCTCCAGTTTTTCTGTTTAACCAAAACCAAATGTAGAAAAGGGTCAATCATTTAACCCGCATCTCCCCTCCCAAAACTGTGGTCCAACCCAAATGAAAAGTCAAAGTGATTGTGTAAGAGCATGGGATTAGCAATCCTGAATTATAAGCAGAGATTAGGCAACCACAACTTGCAACCCAAAGTGTGATGCAAGCTAGGYGTGTCGTATCACAACATCAAACTTGGCCAAACATCGAGCTATTTTACCAAATACTCAAATTGCAAGTTTTAAGGCAAACAGCTGGCCAGATCACAGGCAATTAAAACACGAGCGCCAAAGACTGGGGAAAGGATGCCATAGTTCATGTCTTTGTGTGCACACATTGGGAAAGGAGTATCCAAGTACCAAAACCCATGATGACACGTGATGACTTCTAACTAACCCAGATGGGGCATATTGGCTTAATTAGAAGCAACCTTCTAAAAAGGAAGCCAAAAATGAACTCCCCAAAAGGAAAAGGTCCTTGGGGAAAGCTATAAATAGGAGGATCTCCAAAAGAGGGAGGCCCTAACAAAATTCACACACTATCCTTGTGAGTCCCCTAAGAGTTCCTGCCCAAGAGTCCTCTTTTCCCGCTTCAACTCTCTCATATCTCAGATCTAAGATCCCCCTTCTCTGCTACCTCTGACCACCCATCTTGCAAGCTAATTGGTTATCCTTCCTACAGAGACCTTCTCAGTGCCAATCCCACCCTCCTACAGATTGCATTCCCTTCTCCTAGCAAAATATCAATAATTCCTATCCCTTCGAAGTATCAAGTGAGAAAATATTGATGGAACATTAGAAAATGATATGCAATGCAGAAAAGATAGGCAAAATAAAATTTCAGAAGAAAACCTTAAAAAAAAAAATAGATCTGAATCATTCTTTCTTTTGATCTATACTACAAGCTTCATGAAAAATTGAAAATGACAAAAGTGCCCCTAAAACTCATGTGACTCCCCTGAGAGATTGCTCTATTAGGAAGGGAACTCCATGACACCTGTGTATTACCTCAGAAATTATATCATGGAATTCACCTTGTAATGTACTTGACACCTCCTTCCAACTAACCAAAAAATAAAGAATAAAATAATATCACACTTTAGTATCACTACTGACTGACTTATTCTCATACTTGAACAACCCTAGACATAAAGAGTTGAATGAATAACGAAAAGAAGATAGAATACTTCAGTGCAGAACAAAGGTCAATGCAAAAATGCTTCCTTTCTTGAGCATCTCCATGTAGTTCATGCTTGCCATGAAACAACATCCAGTGAGAAGGAAAAAGTACTGCTTGAAGTGGACAATATGATGCATCATTCACTAGCTCATAAAGATGCATTTAAAAATATATTAAAACTCTTATAAAAGGATATAGATCTCTATTAACTTGTAACAAACACTACAATAGGAATACCCAAATATATTATCACATGCTGGTAATGTAAAACACTACTAGTGTTGATAGAAATAAAAGATATACACAACAGAGATACCATGCTTGAAGTCAAAGGCATTTCGTGTTGCATATGTATCTTTGACCTTTTGGCTAGTCCACCCAATAAGCATCTTATAGTACATATTGGCTTGAATAGTCAAACCTGAAATGCATCAGATCATAAATACCAGGGACCATTACATAAACAGTTATACCATTAGTAAAAATGGAAATATACATATTAAAGTCGCAAAAGCAAGATTCCATGAGCACCTAAAAAAGGAATCAATTCCCAGTGATGTGTATCACATAAAAGAAGATTACCACTGAAGCAGAGTGCTAATACAAATAAGGCTGTAAGTGGGTTAAGTTTGCCCTATAGACACAATGCACTTCAACTACATCACTGTAGAGGCCCTCTGGAGTAGCCTGGGTTCTATTCCATAGGTCTGACAATAATTGGATCAGCACCATGTCAACCTGCTCAGGCTTGTATAATTCAATAACTGCTGGATGTGATTCCCAGAGCCACATGAAAAGAAACAAGCAGTGGTTTCATGCTAGGTACTCGGTCACCAGTAACAGACACATTCTATGAAAATCCATAGTGCACTAGCCCACGAGCAGTAGTTTTTGGTCATGCTTCATTCTATAACACTTACAAAAAAAAAAAAAAAAAAGATTAAGCATTCAATCATATGATTGTAGGATTGGGAATAAGCAGCAAGGGCTGCTAAAAATTACCAGATGAACCTAACTGTTACCTTCCACAGGTGGATAGTCTTATCGATAAACTTCATATCCCTCTAACATAGAGGAAGCCAGCATAGAATTGGGAGAGATCTCAGAATCAACTGCAATATCATTGCCCAAGACTTCTTATATTTACCTTCCAGAATCCAATCTTACTTCAATCACTTCAAACATGAACTCTTGCCGGCTTAAAATAAATATATACACTAGCTGACTCAAAGTTCAACCAATGGTAATACAAAGTTCATACAATTCTTACTCTTTAATCCATATCAATTCTTTGGGAGGATCTAGAGATAGCTTCATTAAGAGAATCAACTTTTTCCAGAGGGAAATACAAAAGAAAGACTACAAGTGTCCTGGATATTTTTAAAATGGAATGTCAGAACCTCAGATATAACTCAACTTCAAAAATCTTGGACTCCAAAGTAGTCAACATTTTAAAGCTCTAGATTTACTTTAGTACCTTCCTTGTCACATCCTAAGACAAAGGAAAGCAAAAGGGAGGGGAAACACTTGGCCAGAAAGACTTCACCGACTTGCTAAATGGCCTGCAGATTTACTACAAAGGTGCCCTCGAAATTTCCCATTACCAAGCATACTTCCCTTCTCTCTCTCTCTCTCTCTCTCTCTCTCTCTCTCTCTCTCTCTCTCTCTCTCTCTCTCTTTTCAGAAGAGAATGGGTGATGTTTGTCCAACTGTAGACTTAAATCTGTTAATGAGAAATATGATAAGAGAAGGGTCACTATAGCTTAAGAGAAGAAGGTTGAGAAATGAGATCCAATATATAGGACAGAGGCTTCTGTAGGATGGAATGAACCAACGAAGAATTATCCAATAGCAAACTTATAAGGAATAAAGCAAAAATTAAAGGGAAAAGGAACATTTAAAGAAAGCCACACAAGGATCAGAAGAAAGGTGAGAATCATATAGTTGTCACAAAGAAGAATGGTTACAGAAGATAGCAGAGATCCAAAGGAGGGAGTGTGAGGAAGGCGACAATGGGAGAGGAGAGAAACTTCAGGCCGGCGGGGAAATGGCAATTGGAGATGATCATTGAAGCAAAAACTTCCTTTTCGAGCAGGGAAGGACAAAGGGGAAGGTTTACCTGAAAATCAGAGAAGGTAGCAGGGTGACGATTCTTCTACCAGAGGAAGCGTGTTATTGGTTGAAAGGATTTGTTGATGGAACTGTTAACACCATACGGGAAGAAGGATGGAGAAATTCGGTGATCTGTGGGGCTAAGAGATTTGAATCAGTACTAAAAAACAATGGAAGAGGGTGGTTTATCCTGGTAACAGAGCATTTTGGCAACAACAAAAGGCAAGTATTATGTATACCGGAAGGACAGAAGGGGCGAGTATGGTTTTCTTTTGCTCTTAATCTTCAGGCATTTCTCATAGAAGTTGAGGGGAGAGTGGCAGAAGAACCTGATAGGAGCCCAATGGAATGTAACCCAACCAATCTGTGCGCCCCAGTATTGGTATCTAGTTCAATTGAACATCAGACAATAGCACTTAAAAAGGGAGAGGTATTAGGGAGAACAGGATGGTATTAATGGCAGACAGGGCAATAGAGGACTGGACGAAGATCTTAGAAGCAGTTGCAGAGAGACTGGACCTAGAAGAAGATGCAGTTTTATTACTGTTCACTGAGAAGAAAGCCATTTTAGATATTGGCGACAAGAAACTGAACTTTAGCACAGTCCAAATAGAAGGTAGACTGATACAGATACAGAACTGGGCTCCAGTTTGCAATGAAGTAGAGCCAAGAGAAGATAGCTTCTTGATCAAACTTCTAGGACTTCCCTTCAATCTATGGAACAAACCAACTCTAAGGAAAACCGTCAGAGCTCTGGGTGGAGTTCTGCTGGAGGTTAAGGAACCTACGAACCGTGGAACTAAAGGTTGCAGGGGTTAAACCAGAAAACCTGCCTCGTTCTTTCGAAGTGCACTCAGAAGATGCACGGTACAAGGTCTGGTTGGCCTCAGAAGCTGAGTCGTCGCTCTGGAGAAGACGAACAGAGGTCAGAGGCGAAGAGGAGTCTACAGGATGGTGCCCACATGGCTCTCAGGGACTGGCGGGGAAGCCTGTAGCGCGTGGGAAAGTGAAAGAGGAAGGGCAACAATCGCAGGGGTGCCTCAAGTTCCGAAGCCTTCCTAATAAGGCTATTAATTCAAATTCTTTTGAAGCAGGGATGAGTAATGAGGGGGGTGGCCAATCCTATGCTGATGTGGCCAGAAGGGGAAAGGTTCGGGCGGATTCTATTAAAAAGACTGTCTGAACCGGTCAAAAGGAAGATCGAACCGGCTGGAATTATGGGTGAGCCAACAAGGGAACTCGTTGGTATTATTAGAGGCCCACGTGACAACTTAAGTCATCACGTGGGACGGGGAAAGGTTTGGACGGCAATAGATGAAATTTCTCATCTATCATCGTCTAGTCTCGTTCGGCCGAATGTGTAGAGCTTCAGAAGGCGAGAACGGCAGGGGAAAACCGACCTCTGAGCTGGGTAAGTCGACCAGCTGGCAACGAGCAGAAATGCCACGGTTTTGATCGCCCGAACCCGCGCTACATGAGAAACAGAACAGAAGAGAGCGAAGAGGCAGACCAAGGGAGGAAAAGCTACAGTTCAGAGTATGATTGCGATGAAAACTCCGAAGAGTGTGAGAGTTTAGGCAGTGTGGCAGATGAATAACCTTCTAAAGATCAGAAGAGGGAGATGTTCAATCTGGAACACCTGTTCATTGGGGATACGGTGAGGGAACAAAAGGAGGAGAAAGAGGTACGGGTGAATGAAACAAATATTTGTAAACGGATGAACCCCTCCAAGTTCTAGTGCATTGCAAGAGGCCGAAAAGGAGTTAGCTCGGGCTTACTCAGGTCTCAACAAGAGTACAGCACAGAGAGGTTAACAATTGGGTACCGGAAGAGGTCTTTGTGTAGATCAAGTGATAGGGAATAATTTCCCCCAAACCGAGGAGACAAAGTGCTCCACGTTCTCAAAAAAGGAAGTGACAATCAACTATCCTCATTTGCATACTCTTCACAACCCTCAGTTGACCTCAGGTAAATTTTTCGACTATCAATTCAATTTTTGCTATTGATGAGTGTTCTGTGTCGCTTGTTCTAAATTATTCCCTTCTCAACCAAGAGTTGGAGGCCCATGGTTAGAAAGCCACAGTGAGAAAACATACAGAGAGACAAAAAATTGGGAAATCATTGAGAGTTTAATGGGTGAAGTGGAGAGGAACTGCAGAGGGGGGTTATAGAGGGAACAGAAAGGGTTGTTGGTGGAGGTAATGAAAGAAACGAGAAGATTCCTAGGAGTTAAGGGTTTAAATAGATTTTGGAGGAGTTACGGTTGAGTTTAAGAAGTTAAAATGAGAATCATAAGTTGGAATGTGAGAGGATTGAGCACTATTAGAAAGAGAGCAACAATTAAAGAGGTGATTAAGAAGTTTAACCTAGATGTGGTAATGTTTCAAGAGTCCAAAAGAATGGATTTTGATTGCAGATGGGCAAAGAGTGTGTGGAGATCTAGGGGGATAAAGTGGATAACTACTCATTCGTGGGGATTCCTAAGGTGGGATTGTGACATTGTGGAGAGAAGAAATACTAATCAGTGTGGAGTAGTTAATAGGAGATTATTTTGTCTCCCTAAAGTTCAGACAGGTGGATGGCGGGTATGAATGGGTACTAACAAATGTATATGGCCCCAATGACTATAGGACATAGTTTCAAATGTCGCCAAATGTCGCTAATGTCGTCCAACATATGTCGATGTCAAGGCTCACCGATATGAAAATGGATGGTAATATAAAAATTACATTATGTTGGTCGACATTTCCTATATTTCATAAATGTCAACCAAATTGGTCCAAATAACCAAAAAAAATACAATTTTTCCTATTATGTCGACAAGATGTCGACTAATGTACATTAAAAAAATAATATATTAGTATATTATGTTAATATAATACAATATTATAATATAGATTATTCCATTAATATTTCTATTTAATATTTCAAATAAAATATTTATAAGAAGAATTAACAAAATATAAAAACAAAAGAATAAATTAATTACTTTATAATATAAAAAATAAAATATTTTTCAAGTAATAAAATATTAACTAGTTAGTGTTTTTTAAAATATTTATTAAAATCAGAAAATGTTTATTAAATTTTATAGTAAACCATATTCTACATTTAATATAAAAAATCAGAATAAATTTTATACTAAATCATAATTTATTATAAATTTAGTGTTAAAAATCATAATAAATTCATTAAGTTATATAAGAAATCATAATTTATCATAATCTTAATACTACAAAAAGGAGAATCAGTTTATTAAATTTATAATAAAACATAATGTATTATAACTTTAATATTTAAAAAATCAGAATAAATGTATTTCTATTTACTAGTGTGAAATAAATATATTAGAATTTATAATAAATCAGAACTAAAAATAAGAAAAGAAAATATCAGATAACCTTGTAAAAACATCAAAATGCATAACAAATCAGTAAATCGTCATTTACTAATTTGTTATTGATCTTAGTTTCTTAGCTTTATATAATGGTTGGGAATAAGATAATAGTCTAGAAATATGTATTAATGCTTTTTTTATCATTTTACAAAATATCTTTGCATATTTCCACATATTTCATAATAATTCCACAATGTCTCTAATTTTTACAATATTTCCCCTCAACATTTCCGACATATGTCCTATATTTTGGTAAGCGACATTTCCATCGACATCGACATTTTAAACCTTGCTATAGGAAGAGGGAGAAATTATGGGAAGAATTGAGTGATACTAGAGGCCTCTGGGGAGGACCTTGGTGTGTGGGAGGGGATTTTAATGTAGTGCGATTTACAGAGAAAACTAACAACCCCAGACAAAGAGTGAGAACAAGTATGAGGAAGTTCAACCAATTTGTATACACATTTGAACTTAAAGAACTTCCACTCCTAAATAATAACTTCACACGGTCCAACCTTCAATCTAGGCCAACATGCTCTAAGCTGGATAGACTTTTGTTCTCAACAAATTGGGAGGAACATTGGGGTAATCTAACTTCTAGGGCACTTTCAAGACTTACTTCAGACCATTGGCCTATAGTGACGAATAAGGAGGATTTGAGAGGTGATGAACCTACCCCATTCAGGTTTGAAAATATGTGATTGACTCATCGGGGCTTCATGGAGAAGATCAGAGTGGTGGGAACAATTTAATCCAGTAGTAGAATGGGAGGGAATGATGTTCCACAAGAAACTTCAATTTCTAAAATCACAAATAAATGATGGAATAGGCTAGAATTTGGAAGTAGAGAGGAGAGACAAGTAATGATGGAGCAGATTGAGGAATTGAACCTGAAGGAAGAAAAGGGGTCCTTTGGAGAGGAAGAAAGGAATATGAGATGGGATCTGAGGAAGCATATGGAGAATATCCTGGTTAAGGAGGAAATCAGTTGGAGGCAAAATCCAGGTGTAAGTGGTTAAAGGAGGGAGATAAAAACACCAAATTTTTCCATTCAGTGGCAAATGGAAGGAGAAAGAATTTCATATCTAATATCATTTATATTGACAAGGCGAGCGCCTTTTATAATTGTTAGACAGTTTTGTATGCCCTTAGCTTCAATCAGAATGATGTACTTTATGAGTTTATTGTAAATGAATAAAAGTGCATATTTGATTCATGTTCCCTTGATATGTTTCTGTGTAATACCCTTAAACTGGACACTTAATGAGACTCGTGTTAGTTTAGAATGTTCACAGCCAATGGATCGGTCTGGGGAGACCTATCCTGACAAGGCTGACACTGTAGTGCCACCAAGTCGGTTGGGGTGGCATGTCTCAACTACCAAGGTGAGACCTTAGGCACATACAGCGTAGGATTAATTGAATCTTTGAACTAGACCAGTTTTCCAGTATTGCCCTAGACCTTGGAGATTGATGGGCAAAACTGGAAAGTTACACCCGACCCCTATACTCGATTATGATACTACACTAGGTGTCGGATTGGGTTGTCTTTGATGTGCCAATCAGTGAGATCCTTAACAGGGGTCAAAACTTTGGTATGTTGGGATAGTCCGAGAATTCATCTGAGTGGGTAATCATAGTGACAGGATCAGTCCCTTTGTCGGACAAAGGTAATGATCG
>NW_010729141.1:2710853-2726477 GCF_000365185.1 Nelumbo nucifera
GGAGAGAAAATTTTTGAAATTCGCCCCCTTTTTCCGCAATCTTTGGGCGTCCATAGGATGGATCTCTCATCCCTTTAATAATATCATTTATATTGTTGTATCTTATTAATGTATGTATTCACCTGCCTAGGCGACAAAAATGACAAGGCGAGCGCCTTTTATAATATCATTTATATTGTTGTATCTTATTAATGTATGTGTTCATACATTTTATTATATGCTATATAGATATATATATGAATTATATTTTGAGAAGAGAAGAGAAAAAGAAAGAAAAGAAAGGTGAAAGAAACAATAAAATAATAAAGTTCTTTTTTCTATTTTCTCTCTAATTAAATAAAACAGAAACTCCATCCTTGTTTTTTTTTCTATTTTTCTTTCCATCTTGAATATTTATCATATAAAGTTAAGAACCTTCTTTATCTGCTTATTAATATGAATTTGCTCTATTAAATACTTATTATAGCAACATTATTTTTGAAAATAATGAAATTAATATATGTAAAAGATTTTTATCTTTTAGATGTGATGATTTGCCACATTTTTAGAGGAACTTTAATGTTCTTAAAAAAGACAATTGTTATTTTTCAATTAACATACATATTGAATGGTATATAAAACTAGGAAACTAGGCAAAAGCCAATTTTTCATATTATAAAATTTTTATCGCCTAGGTGACTAGGCAACTAGGCGCCCCAGAATCGCCTAGATGCCTTAAAAACTATGATTCTATATTGGTGAATGGAACTGTGGTTGACTTCTTTCCTGCTTCGAGAGGTATAAGACAATGAAACCCACTCTCCCTTTTTATTTTCACTCTAATTGCTGATGTACTTGGGAGATTGATCCATAGAGTAGACTTGAGGAATTTGATAAAAGGGTGGAGAGTAGGAAGGGAGGAGGTTCTTCTAACATATCTACAGTTTACAGATGACACAATTTTGTTTTGTGAAGGAGGAGACATAAATTGGATCCGGAACTTAAAATTGGCAATACAACTCTTTGAACATATATCTAACCTCAATGTGAACTTTGATAAGAGTTGTGTGGTGGGAGTGAATGTGGAGGAACGGGAGTTAAGGGAATATGCAAATGAGTTAAGTTGTGCAATCTCGGATTGGCCCTTGACATACTTGGGCCTCTCTTTAGGAGATAATCCTAAGAATATAAGTTTCTGGAATCTGGTAGTGGAGAGGTTTGAGAAGAGGCATGTCTTGGAAGAGAAATTATCTTTCCTTAGGCGGGAGAGTCACTCTGATTAGGTATACCCTAACTAACCTACATGTCTACTATCTGTTAGCATTTAAGATCCCTTCTAAGGTCTCCAATTTCTTGGAAAAATTAATAAGGAATTTTCTGTGCGAGCCTAGAGAGGAGAAGATATATCATAGGGTGAGTTGGGAGGTGGTAATTAGATGTAAAAAACTAGGAGGCCTTGGGATTGGTAACATCAAGAAAATGGTTGTGAAGGTTTACAACTAAAAGGGAGAAATTGTGGACTAAGATTATGGCTAACATACATGGGCTGGAAGACAATCACTGTGATCCTGGAATCGTGGCAAGGGCTACAGCTGCTTCTCCTTGGAAATCCATTCACAATCTGCTTCCAGTTTTTCCCTTTGGATCAGGTATGGTCTAAACTCTGGTAGCCGAATAAAGTTCTGGGAACAACTTTGGCTTGGGGATTCACCTCTGAAGAACCAATTTCCCTCCCTGTACGCACTACCAAACTTGAAAAATGAACCTATCTCTTCTTTCTTGGGTCCTTCAGACTCTACTTCTAGTTTTGGGTGAAATCTAGGCCTGCGAAGGGCAATTAGGGATACAGACCTGGATAGCATTTTACCATTGCTAGCCATCCTTGAGAATGTTTTCCTAGACCCTAATAAGGAAGACACCAGAATTTGGACCCCTTCCTCCTCAGGTATTTTCTCTTGTGCTTTGTTCTTTGAAACCTTAATTCAGCCTTCTGCCCCTATTAGGTTGTCCTTTCCAGCTAAGGAAATTTGGAGCAAGCCTATTCCTCCTCGAATTGGTTTTTTTTGTTGGGAATTTTTCCTATAAAGAATAAACACAAATGACTTACTTCAGAGGAAGAGACCCAACTATTGTCTACTTCCTAATAGATGTTCTCTTTGTAAAGCTGATGGGAATCTGGTTACCACCTCATGGTCTCTTGTAAGGTTACTAAAATTGTATGGGAGTGGGTTTTTTGCCGCTTTGGGTGTTCTTGAAATCCTCCTGAGAGTGTTCAAAAATTGTTCTCTCCTTCATTTTTCAGATGGCCTAAGAAGCGAGGGAAGATTATGTGGAGTATTAGGGCAGCCGTGTGTTGGTCCCTGTGGAAAGAAAGAAATTCACGTATTTTTTCAAACAAGGAAAGAACCATGAAAGAATTGTTAGACCTAATACTATCAAGGGCTGCCCACTAGCTAAAATCTATGGAATTGTTTTCACTTTTCGGTGGTTGACTTGTTAAGAAATTGGGAAAAGGCAATTACCATTTTTCAGTGCAAGAGGACTCTTAGTCCCTCTTGGCACCCTCCTCCCTCTGGATTTATAAAATTGAATTTTGATGGCAGTAGTGTAAGGAATTTAGGGCCCTCTGAGACTGGAGGAGTTTTTAGGAATGAAGGGATTGTTATTGTTTTGTTCTCTGGCCCTATTGGAGAAGGTGACTCTCTTAGGGCTGAGATCCATGCAGCGCTGGAAGGAAATCAAAGAGCAAAGGAATTAAATATCAGTCGGTTGATCCTGGAAGGTGATTCGAAGGTGGTGGTTAGTTGGTTGAAGAAAGAGGACAGTGGATTGTGAAGCTACAACAATGAAAAGAAAAAGTTTTTATGGCTGTGTAGGGACATTGAGATACAATACAGCTAAGGGAAGAGGAATGCCAACTCATTTGCGGATGGATTGGCCAAGCAAGGGGTGAATAGGGAGTCGATCTTTTGGGCTAATTTTTAATTTTCTTCCATTGTATTCTGTTAATGGGGAGCTAAGACATTTTATCTCCCCTTTTGTATCTAAAGTTTCACAATTTTCATATAATTAATGAAGCTGTTGTTATTGTTGATCAAAAAAAATCCAAAGGAGTTTCAGGCTTTCAGCTGTCAAAAATGGCATTTTAATTTCAAAGAAATCATCTGGAAAATTTTGTAGGATGCTACCTTTTTTATAACTTCATGTAAGGGGCTTCTGATTTTACAAATGACTCAGGCAGAATATATGATAGAAAATGATCTATAAAAACTCGGAATCTGTAATGGGTTTCTTTTTTTCATAAACTGAGCAACATATGCAAATCACAACATATTTTTCCTTCCCCCATTATTAACAATTTGATACTTTGTTTCTGCCTCCCTTCAAACAAATACTGCTCCAGAACATAATTTTGAAACTATAGATCTAGCCCTTTTGAGCCCAACCATAAAATTCAAAAAAAGAAAAAAGAAACTTCGCATCTAGGAATTTGAGATTCAGGAGATATGGTACTAACTTAGCATTAGAAATTTATGAATTACCATTTAAGGGTCATCAAGTAGAAGTTAACAAAAACAAAGTGTCCAATGAGCATACCTGCAGAAAAGTAAATAGGGATATCAAGATTCATACGCTCCCAATAATCATCCAACAGTATACAGAGCTCCTACTCCACAAGAGAAAAGATTGTCAAAACTATTACCATGCAGCCACTATATTGGAAGATGCAATCAAATCTCCACCCACCCACCCCCAAGGAAAAAGAAACAATTTAAAAAATAGTGGAAACATCTCCCAGCTAAGCTATTGATGAATTAAGAGAAGTAAATTAGATACACTAATATATCCTAAACATGAAAACAATTCATATACATGTTTTTTGTACACAGATCTTCACTCATTAAATTCAAAACCTCTGATAGGAAAATCTTATTGCAGTCTCAACTCAACCCTGGTAGAGGCTGGGCAGAAGACACTTGTAAGAACATGCAGTACAAAATTCTATTTCTCAGTGTTCTATAAGGCGTGGGAGGCGTATGCCTGGAGGTGAGCCTCCAGGTGAGGTGCTCCCAAAATGCCCTGAGGCGTATGCCAAAGGCGCTGACACCTCAGGTGCAAGAGGCTTTTTCAAAACTTCAAAAGGATTGAGACAAGGATATCCAATTTCCCTAATAGTATTCATCCTTTTTTTGACATTTCAAATTGTTGAGGAGAAAAAATGAAAAAGGTTATGTTTAAGAGTTCTAGGTTGGGAAGAGACGGAGTTGATCCAAATTTGCAATTTTCTAATGAAATTGTTGTTTTGGAGGAATCCAGGGTACCCAAGAGGTCAGAACATTGAAAATGTTCTTCAAATTGGTTGAACTGGTTTTTAGATTGAAAATTAGGGGTCATTTGATAACAATTTAAGTGACAATTGAATGATTTATTGCTTTGTTTGTTAGTGGATAAATTAATTAATTAAACATTTGAGTGCATAGTAATCAGCCCAACTTCAGTTTCAGCCATTAGTTAAGCCATGTTTGTGCTGTTCAGCCGAACTGAGAAAAGAGAAAGAAGAGAAGAGAAGAAGAAGAGGAAGGAGAAGAAGAATAGTGTTGAACTGAGAAGACTCTTCATCTAACCCAGTCGACCATGTTTAAACATTACAAAAATAAAAATTACAAGGGCTGAAATGCCCCTGCATATGAGGAGACATACAGCTAACACCTTACTTGAGGGAAAAGACCAAAATACCCCTCTTTAGTCGACTCTAACACTCCCCCTCAAGATGAAGAGTATATATCATATATTCCCAGCTTGTTACATATATAGCTCACTCTTCCCGAACTCAACCATTTAGTGAACAGATCTGCCCATTGATCACCTATTCTCACATGCTCAGTACTTATTTCACCATTAATGACCTTTTCCCTTACAAAGTGGCAATCTACCTCTATCTGTTTAATTCTCTCATGAAAAACTAGGTTGGATGAGATGCGAATTGCAGATTGGTTGTCACAGTATAGCTTCATGGGTTTGCTTATTGAAAACCCAATTTCCTGCAATAGATTCTTCAACCATACTAGCTCACATGTAGTATGTGCCATGGCCCTGTATTCTACTTCTGCACTACTCCTTGCTACAACAGCCTACTTCTTGCTCTTCCATGTCACTAGATTTCCTCCCAAAAAGGTGCAATAACCTGTAGTGGATCTCCTGCCTGATACAGAGCCAGCCCAATCTACGTCAGTGTATCCAACTACTTCAAGATCACCTCCTGGCTTGTATAGTAACCCACGACCTAGGGGGCCCTTCAAATACCACACAATTCTAAGAACTGCATCCCAGTGAGGCACCCGAGGGTTCTGCATAAACTAGCTTACCACACTGACAGCAAAAGAGATGTCAGGTATAGTGATAGATAATTCAATTTTCCCACTAGCCTTCTATACCTTCCAAGATTATCAAACAATTCACTCGTGTCACTTCCCAACTTCACATTCAGTTCCATGGGAGTTTCAACTAGTTTAGCACCTAGCAACCCTGTTTCTTCCAACACGTCAAGAACATATTTCCGCTGACAAAGGTTGATGCCCTCCTTTGATCTAGCAACTTCTATACCCAAAAAATACTTCAGCTTCCCAATATCTTTTGTTTTAAAGTGATTTTTTAGTAATGTCTTCAATCTATCAATCCCAATTCTATCACTACCAATTATGATTATGTCATCCACATACACTACCAGCAAGATTTCCCGGCCACAGAGTCATAACTAAATACTGAATGGCCAACTTGACATTGTCTCATTCCAAACTTCACCACTTCATTGAATTTGCCAAACCAAGAACGGGGAGACTGTTTGAGCCCATAGATCGCCTTCTTGAGCTTACACACCTTATCATCTTCCCCCTGAGCAACAAACCCCGGTGGTTGCTCCGTGTACACTTCCTCTAGAAGATCACCATGGATGAACGCATTTTTAACATCAAGCTGAAAGAGAAGCCAATCATGCAGTGCAACTAAGGAAATCAGCACAAGTACTAAGCCAATCTTTGCAATTAGAGAAAAGGTTTCGACATAGTCTACACCATAAAGTTGAGAGTACCCTTTTGCAACTAAACGGGCTTTCAACCATTCCACTCTCACATCTAGTAGATACTTAACAGTATACACCCACTTACAACCAATAACATGTTTACCTCGGGGAAGATTGGTGAGCTCCTATATATGATTGTGATGAAGAGCAGAGAGTTCTTCTTCCGTAGCTTTTCGCCACCCTAGTGAGGTAAGAACCTCCTAAACATCCTTAGGTGTGGATACAGAAGATAACAAAGTAATAAACTCATGATGGGAAGCAAAGAGGTGAGATACAGAAACATAATAGGATATAGGATGTAGTGTGCAACTGCATTTACCTTTCTGCACTACAATAGGAAAGTCAAGATCAGAAGGCAATTCAGTTGTGGAAAGAAATGGATCAGCCACCGGAGTAGAAAGTAATGGAGGTGGTGGCCTCTGTCAATGAGTATACACTTGATGAATTGGTGGTCTTTCAATACGCTCCTGCATTGGAAAAGGTGTAGACTCAAGCATAATGGCAACCACCGGGATGGAATTATCAATTGGAAGAGGAAGAGGAACCTCTGTAAAAGGAGAAGAGATATCAGAAGGAGAGAAGTATGGCATCAATTCGAAAAACGTAACATCAGGACGCACAAAGGATTTTCGAATAACAGGGTTGTAGCATTTATAACCTTTCTGGGTCCTAGAATAGCCAAGGAAGATACATTTAATGGAACGAGCATCCAACTTGTCGAGTCCAGGACCAAGATTCTAAACAAAGCACACACCTGAAGATCCTAGGAGTCGGAGGATATAGAGACAAAGTGGGAAATAAGATAAAGAACGGAGAACGACCATTCAGAATAAATGAGGGCATGCAATTAATGAGAAAACAAGCAGTCAGGACTGCATCACTCTAGAAACGTTTAGGAACATTCATATGATGGAGAGACCGAGTTGTTTCAAGTATATATCGGTTCTTCTTCTTCCTCTCAGTCACCCCATTTTGCTAAGGGGTGTGAGCACAAGATGTCTAATGAATAATATCATGTTGTTCCAAGTATTACTAGAATGAAGAAAGAAAATACTCTTTGCCATTGTCAGAATGAAGAATTTTAAGTGAAACACCAAATTGTGTATGCACTTCAGCATAGAACTTTTGGAAAACGAAACATAATTCACTTGTTTTTTTTCATTAAATAAAGCTATGTCATTCTTGAATAGTCATCAACAAAGATAACAAAATATTTGTAACCATTATAGGACTCAATTCTGATTGGACCCCACACATCTGAATTAACTAAATTAGAAGGACTCAACATACGACTATCAACTCTAGGACTGAAGGAAACCCGATGGTGTTTCCCATACTAACACGACTCACACTATAAAGATGAAAGACAACTCAATGACGGTACAAGAAGCTTGAGAGCTTTAAGAGATGGATAGTCAAGTCTACAATGCCACTAAAGAGGAGTCAAAGAGGTTTGAAGTGCAACCGTAGATCCACCACCATCAAGATAATACAATCCGCTAGCTTCATGCCCTCCACCAAACTTTTTCCCCATCATTAGATCCAGAAAAACACAAGAGAAAGGGTAAAATGTGATATAACAATTGAGGGATTTGGTTAGTTTACTAATAGGCATAAGATTGAAAGGAAACTTGGGAACATATAAAACAGAAGTCAAAGAAAGAGATGTTGTGTTAACATTACCAACACCATAGATGGGGGAAGTAGATCCATTGGCAAGGGTAACATTATTTGATGTAGAGGTTGGAGAAAGGGAGGAAAACACACCTGGAGTCCCGATCATGTGATCAGAGGTTCCAGTCAATTAACCAGGGTGAAGGTTTGGATGCTAGGAAAGCTATACCTAAATGAGCAAGGGTGGCAGTATTCTGATGTGAGGTGGCCTGAAGAAAACTCTCATACTCCTCTCTTGGAATAATCATCATCTCCTTCCCAAAAGTAGTAGTGATTGTAGAGGACACTGGATCAACTGGTTGAATATCACTGACTTCACTACCACCAACGGCTACATGATTAGCCCATGTTGATGGTGGGCCATGCAAATCATAGCAGAAGTTAACAGTGTGTCCTTCTCTCCCACAATGTGTGCA
The DNA here is from genome assembly GCF_000365185.1 of Nelumbo nucifera. The sequence goes on from NW_010729141.1 coordinate 2,719,002, forward strand.
TTTTCTAGTACTGCTCCCCCTTCCTCTACCACGGCCTCCCCCTGAATCACGACTTCCTCCACTACCACGACCACTCATAAGGTTACCATGGCCTCCCTAAACTATACGACCACCTCCTCTGTGTCCATAAGAACCACCTCGAGTGCCAATCACACACATGGTGACAGCAGTCCACAAAAAAAAAAACCTTTTTTTTTTTCTGTTCACTCGACTGTTGTATTCTTTCCTTGTCACCAAAAGTCAAGCCTCTGAAACCCTAGAGGTTGCCACAGGAATCTGGGTTGTGTCGCAGTCTTCTACCCCAGATTTCTCACACTAGTAATGAAATGGGAAATTTTCAGAATTAAAGAGGTGGGATTGGTGTTGGGAAGGTTAAAAGACAATAATATTGACCTTTTGAGGAAATACTTGTGGAGATTCCATATTGAAATGACCTCACGATAACATTTGGTGATCAAAAGTATACATGTCTTTAAACAAATTTGATGGGGACTACGGACTGAATAGAGATGTCATTCTTAGGTGCTCATGGAAGGACACTAGTTCTTTTTTCCCTACTCTTCCAAGGCATATTAGGTATGACTCCACTATGGGGTCTAGGGTGAAATTTTGAAAGGTCTGTGGTGGGTGGGGGTGGGGGGAGGAACCTTTTATGTTAAACATTTGCTAGAGCTTTTGCCATATCTAGTCACAAAACAAATCCACCTTTGAGTTGACACCCTTTCGACCTCGTGGTGCCTCCTAAGATTGGGTTTGAGAAGGGAGTTGATAAATTCAGAAATTGCAAAAACAAAAAACCTTTTAGAAAACATCAAAAGTGTCTTCCTTACTCTATATGGAAAAGGTAGGGAAGTTGGTATCTTTATTCTAGGTGTTATTCCACTTGTGCTTTATTTTTTAAAACACTCTATCACCAATCCTTCAGCCCAACCTCCTCTGAATTTTGTTCGGGAGGGTCTCCCTCCTCCAAAGGTCAAAGCTGTTTGTTGGAGGTTGCTCTACAAGTTATTAACAAGTTACAAGATGCTCCAACAAAGTAGGAAGAAGTGGTCTTTATCCCTTCATGTTTGTCTTGCTAGATTGCATCAAAAGTATGGAACCATTTTTTGCCAGTATGGAACCACTTTATCCCTTCATGTTACAAGATGCCACAATCTAATGCTTGGTAATTTTTCATATTAAATATGCTTCCTTGTCAAACAAGGAGACCACACATAATGTGGCATTTCACTAGAGTTGACATAATATGGCCTTTATTGGGTGAAAGGAATACAAGAATTTTAAAAACATGAAACAAAGTGCATATGACCTGATAGAGCTCATCGTGGTATGTCACATATGTCATCTAGCAAAAACTTCAAGGGAGTCACTGCAAGCAATTTGATAAGATAGCAGATAACTGTCACAATTTCTCTTAACATAAAGGAAAGAAATGTGGAATAGAAGGATCCAGAGAAAGGCAGACAAAAGTTAACTTTGACGGTTGCAGCCCAGGGAACCCTAGTGCTTCAGGGATTGAAGAAGTGATTAGAGACTGACAAGTAGTGACAAACTGGATGATATTGGGGAAAAGGATGCTATGAATAGTAGCAATCTCCAGCATCAACCCAAATTGCTCATTCAGGTGGATTCATAGAGCTGCAAACACGTTGACAGACTCTCTAGCAAATAGCAAGAGTAGGGATTGCAAAGGAAAACTTCATATAGAGTAAATAGGGGCCAGGAGGAGAATTGTAAAGAGAAAAATAATGAGAAAAGGCAGCTATCTATTACCTTCAATTATAGGTAGCATGGTACTATTGTTTATTTTATTCTGTCAACAGAATACTTTACTGTTGACTATCAAAAAACTAGGGGTGTTTTTGGGTACCAAACTACCTTAGTAGCCAACATGAACTGCTATAGATTATTGGAGATCTGAATCTAATATTTTGCACACCAACCGATGATTGGATTAGATTTGTATCTCAAATTCATAATTTAAACCATTTAGGAGATGCTAGAGATGCCCAACTGGTTTCTTGGATCAAAAGGCAGGTTCAGACGATCAATAAGGGTTCAATCAACTTTGACAAGTTTCCAAACCCACTTATATTTCACAATAAATGCAACACATGAATATGCAAAGGACCCATAAAATAACAGTGAAGGATTCAAAAACATGTATCCTATATCAAGGAATAACCAGGTGCCACAGTTCTACTGGTAAGAAATTCAAATACCAATGCGAAGATACAAAATAATCCAAAATCAAGAGTAAAGAATGAGAAATTCAACAAAATAAGATTTTATGAGTATCACCTGGGCCCTTCCCAGAGCAAATGTTGGAATTAGTACTTTTCCTCCACCAGCAACACACTTATGAACCTAAAAAACAGTATGTCAGAAATTATTTCCCAGTTATATACAAGAGAAAAATCATAAGAGAGTAGCTACAAAAATAGGTATGTGAAACAAGTTGTCAACATAAAATCCCAAGGACATAATGTACTTCTTTAAATTAAATTTAACTGTTAGCCATTCACATACAAGTTTGCATGAATCATGTTAGAAATATTATTAAGTTAAAGTAGGATTTATTTTTTATTTTGAAGCAAACCGAACCTTTGTTCCTTTTTATATTTCTTTGTAGATCCAAAAATCAAGAATAATGGATTAATTGCAATTACAAATTGTCAGAAAATACTGGAATAGAGACTGGAAAATTTTAATTCAACATTTATTCTGTCGGGCTTGATTGTCTTAGCGGTCATTTGAATTAGGATTATTGTTAGATAAACTCCATTGCTGATATTGATCCCAAAAAWATACATTTAATACAGAAATCTTCAAAAAATATCGTTACCATATGGAGGTCTTCTAGACACCTCATTTTGCCCCTAGCTAACCTTGCTGTATTAGGAAAGATTGCTGGTTTAGGCACTTACAACTTACGGACAAATTAACCATTTCTAGTAAAATTGAATAATTGAGGACAAGTGGTTATGGACTGGATGATGGGAGATAGAAAGTTCCTTTGGTCCCTAGGATAGTCAACACCCTTGCAGGTTTTATTACTAGAAATGGTGTAAAAAGGCAGGATTCATTTGAAGGATTCCAGGGCAGGGGCACATGCAGAATTGATTCTGTTTGTTAAATTTCCCTTTAGGTTATGGTCAGTTATGAGTTATACAACCCTCTTGGTTCTATACTGCAATGTATTTGTCACCTGCTAATTAATTCTTATTATTGGGTTCCCCTAGAACTTTATTTAATAAAATCTCTTTGGTCAGTCTTAATGAAAAAATAGGAAAGATAAAGATAGTTGGCATCTTGGCAAGGCTGAATCACTGCAAGGCAAACAGAAGAACTGAAACGTAGAATACAATATTATTATTGAGAGTTGTCATAGAGGGTTATTGTTCACTTACAGCTTTAAGAAATTCCCTTTCACGAGCATATTTTGAATCACGTATAGTGGTTGCATATGTTGATCTGCAATAAAGGTTGTTAGGAACAAATAGGAAGTTCAATAAAAAATAAAGCAGATCCACAAAGGAAACTAATAATGATAATAGTCAAGGATGCAAGCTGGAGCCCAATATTTTGAAAAAGGAGGATCAAGAATAAGAGATGAGGGTGAGCAGACTGAATCCTGCCCGGCCGTTTGAAGGGGCCACAGAAAATTTAGAGAGATTATAATTTACAAGAGCAATGCCACCCATGCCTTCATCCTCACAAATTCCTTGAACATCCAAAAGGGCCAATGCACCAGGCAATAGCCTCTACAACCTCCCTCAACACCCAAAATAATAGAACAAACCAGAATGACTCTAATCAACAAAGGATGAATCGGGGTTTGTAAAGTGGCCATTTATAAAATCTTTCCCTGAAATTGGGGCAAATTAAATCAACACCATATTCTATAATAGGAGTTGTACTGAGCAATTCCAGGGTGCAACCTCTAAAAACAATGCATAAATTAACTTTTTAAGATATACAATATGCCCCTTACTCAGTTATGAGGAGGTCTATCTGTAGTCGATCAATTTGGGCTGCTCCAAGATGTCTATCAGGTGTCATATTATAATCCCCTGTGTAGACAATAGCACTATCTCCAACTTTTGCATAAAACATCGCTGCCCCAAGAACCTTGAAAACATAGCTTGTGATAAGTGCAGGCCAAGAAGAGGATAAAAAATATTTAGTATACCATATATTTAAAGACAACAATACAAAGATAGAGCTTGATGGAAAGTTAAAAAGGGGGAAAGGTGATTTACAACGGAGACACTAAAAGAAGCAGCAAAAGAAAAGAAAATTATGTTACACTACTCATGAAGCAAATCAAACAACAATAACACAGCACGTGCTAAACGCAGGCCAACAAGATGGAGAGAAATATAGAATATACCAGGTGTGTTAAGAGAAATTTACAAAGGTATAATTTGACAGAAGGTGAAGATGAAGGGGAAAAGGTGATTTACAGTGGAGACTCTAAAAGAAGCAGCAAAAATAAAGATTATGTTATCCTACTCATGAAGTAAATCAAACAACAAATAAAAGAACTTTGAATTAAAGAGTCATTCTTTTTTCTGCTAACTTTGCATTTCCAAACACAAATTATATGTCTAGCTTCATCACTCACTTTGCCTTGTTAAATGCAATTTGGTAAACAGTAGTATCATGCAGAAAGCTCATGCCAAATTAGGCACCAAAATCTCCAGGTAATATCATATCTAGCTTCCTATTTATTTAAAAAAAAAAAGAATAAGCAACAAAATGGAGAAAGACCAAATGCAATTATATAAACAAATCTAGTTGTAATATGATGAAATTCAAAATGCCTAGCTAAAAAAGGGAAGTGGAAGCATTGAGGTGCTTCACTTGCTGATAGATGTTTATTGTGTAACATATTTTGTTGTTAAAATATGTGTTTAATTATTGTAGGCTCACCTCTCTGTGTTTAATTATTGTTTGGTTAAAATCGAAAAACCGAAGCGAAATTTTCAGTTTTGGTTTAATTGGTTTGGTTTTTTCGGTTCAATAAATTCGGTTTGAAAAATTTTCAGTTTCGGTTTCGGTTTTCAGGATTGGAAATTTGGTTAACTGAAAAAACTAAATTAACCAAAATTTATTATATACATAATATAATATATATATATTATTAAAATGTAAAACATAATATATTATAATATGTATATAATATATATTATATAAAATACATTAACATATACATATACATAAATATACATAAATATATTAATATATATAATATATAATATGTATTAGTATAATAATAATAAAATTTGGTTTTAACCGAAAATTTCAGCTTCGATTTTTTCGGTTTTTATAATTTGGTTTCAGTGAACCGAATAAACCGAATGCTCACCCATATCTAGATCCACCTCACAATACCTCAAATATTTCTTGTACCACTTCCTTTTATTATGTATTGATAAACCTCTCTATAGATAAAAATTTGTCACTAATGTAAGTTACAAGGCTTAGCAGGATGCAAAGCTAAGCTTAAGGCTTATAATGGCACATCTAAATTAGTTAATGAGAGAATTTGAGAGAAAAAATGGATTGATTGTATTGTCTTGGAAGGAGCATATACACAACTTTATATAGAATTACAGAGCTAACTTACAGGGCGATAAAATAGGAAACTAACTTTTCCAAGAAAACTAATTTCTATATCAGTGGGATTCTCAAATTAATATCCCATGATTCTAGGAAACTAACTTATGTATGTTTCCTAAATTGATGGACCTAAAACTATGGAGAATCAATCAAAGAGTAAATCTTCTACTTTCCAACACTCCCCCTCAAGCTGGTGAATATGCATCTTTCATTCCCAGCTTGGAGATAAGTCCTTGGAATGCCACACTGCAAAGCCCTTTTGTCAGCACATCTGCCAGTTGACCATTCATTGAGACGTATGGAGTGCAAATTAATCTGTTATCCAGCTTTTCCTTTATGAAATGCCTATCTATCTCAATGTGCTTTGTCCTGTCATGTTGGACGGGATTGTGAGCAATGGTAATAGCTGACTTGTTGTCGCAAAATAATCTCATTGGACCTTCCCATCTAATCTTTAGGTCTACCAAAATTATCTTGAGCCATAGTAATTCACATACTCCCTGAGCCATTGCCCTGAATTCTGCCTCCGCACTTGATCTAGCTACCACATTCTDCTTCTTACTCCTCCATGTCACAAGATTTCCTCCAAGGAATGTACAGTAACCTATAGTGGACCACCTATCCACAGGAGAGCCTACATAATCTGCATCGGTGTATGCCTCTAGGGCTAATCCAGTATTTCTTTTAAACAAGATTCCTTTGCCAGGATTAGCCTTTAGATAATGTAGTATCCTATAGACCGCCTGTAGGTGAACCTCTTTCGGGTTGTGCATAAACTGGCTAACCATGCTCACGGCATATGCTATGTCTAGCCTTGTGTGGGCAAGATATATAAATTTTCCTACTAATCTTTGGTACATTTCCCTATTCACGGCTGGATCTTCATTTTCTTATCCCAATTTGTGATTTGGCTCAACCAGTGTCGATGATGGTTTGCATGCTAACTTTCCTGTCTCTCTTAAAAGATCTGTTACATATTTCTGTTGTGAGATAAAGATGCCTTCTCTAGAATGAGCTACTTCAATCTCCCAAGTTCTTTTATTTCAAATTCTCTGACTAGGCAACTTCTCAAGGCTTCCTTCTCCTTTTCATCATTTCCTGTCACAATTGTCATCGACATATACCAAAAGAGCCGTGACTCCCCCTGGATCTAAATGCTTTATAAAGAGTGTATGATCTCCCTGATTTTGTTTGTATCCGATGGCAAGCATAACTTTAGTAAATCTTCCAAACCACGCCCTAGGTGATTGCTTGAGACCATATAGTGCTTTCTTCAACCTACAAACTTTATTTCCTTTTAGATTTCCTTTGAAGCTCGGAGGAATATCCATGTATATCTCCTCCTCTAAATTACCGTGAAGAAAAGCATTCTTTACATCAAATTGCTCAAAGTACTAGTCGAAGTTAGCTGCTAGTGACAACAAAATYCTTACCGTATTCATCTTAGCCACTGGAGTGAATGTCTCTTGATATTCAACACCATAGATATGTGTATATCCCTTTGTCACGAGTCTTGCCTTGTATCTTTCTAGAGAGACATCTGACTTGTACTTTACTGTGAAAACCCACTTGCAGCCCACGGGTTTCTTTCCTAGTGGTAGGTCAACAATTACCCATGTTTGATTCTTATCTAGAACCTGCATCTCTTCTCTCATAGCATCTTTCCATTTCTCATCAGATAATGCCTCAGATAAAGTATTAGGAATATGAATGGTGTTTAGACTAACTAGGAAACTCYTATRTGATRGKGAGAATTTTTTAAAGGACACAAAATTTGCTAAGGGATATAAGGGATGTTTAGTGCATTCTCTTGTGCCTTTCCTAAGGCAATAGGAAGATCTTGGTCAGATG
>NW_010729141.1:2728620-2739536 GCF_000365185.1 Nelumbo nucifera
AATCAGAGAAATAGTCTCATTTAGAGATGGTACCTCTTCTTTGCCGAGAATCTGGACCCTAACTTGATCAAATTCTGTGTTGAGTCCTGCAAGAAAGTCATAAACGCGATCTTTTTYRATAAAACTCTTTAGGATTGCTGCATCCGCTGCACATTTAGTCTCAATGCACCGATAATGATCGAGTTCTTGCCACAGGTTCTGCAGAAAATTTGCGTACTCAATAACTGTCTTGCTGCCTTGTTTAGTCGCTCCATTCTTGACTTTAACTTCGTACACTTGTGCTGCATCACGTGCCATTGAATATGTTTGTCGAACAGCATCCCAGATCTCTTTAGCCGAGGATAAAAACATGTACACGTCACTGATTTCAGGGTTCATTGAATTCYATAACCATGACATGATCATGGAGTCAACTTCGTCCCATGCATCAAATCATGGATCTCCTTCCTTCGGTCCCATCCCTAAGAGATGGCTAAGCTTTCCTTTAAATATGTTCGAACAAACTGAGACCACTTCAAATAATTTTTCCTGTTCAACCTATATGCTGCCTAAATGTTTTGCAGGTCGCCAGATGCTTGATGGGAGGAGACTTCTTCCAATTGTGCAGTGGTATTTGATATAGTGGCTTCTGACATATTGAGCGGGCTTCAAGAAAGAGAGAAAAAACAGACAATGAAGGTCTGAAAAATTTAGTAAGGGTTGGCGATGAAGGCCTAAAGAATCTTTCATTCAATGTCCAAAAAAAGGTAACTGTAATGCTCCACCAAACTGAAGAGTGGATCGAAACCTCTCAAAATCAAAACTGATCCAAACCAAACCAAAGGGATTCAGTAAATCTGCTCTGAGCAACACCAGATCTAAGATTGTAGACTGATCCAATGTCTCTACAAAGAGATCTAAGAAAAAGGATGAATCTGATGGCGTAGTAGTCCAAAAGAAGAAAAAAATTGTAGAGTTCAGATCTGTAGCCGATCTCGAAGAAGAATCAAGGACATTCAAGAACCTCCCAAATACTGTTAGAGAGTTCTTGAACCAACAGCAGCATAGATGACCGAAGAGATACTATGTGTAGATTAGGTTGTGACCAGCTCTGATACCATGAGAGAATTTGAGAGAAAAAATGAATTGATTGTATTGTCTTGGAAGGAGCATATACGCAGCTTTATATAGAATTACAGAGCTAACCTATAGGGCGGTAAAATAGGAAACTAACTTTTCCTAGAAAACTAATTTCTATAGCAGTGGGTTTCTCCAATTAATATCCCATGATTCTAGGAAACTAACTTATGTATGTTTCCTAAACTGATGGACCTAAAACTATGAAGAATCAATCAGAGAGTCAATCTTCTACTTTCCAACAGTTAAACGTTAAAAACTTAGAATGTTTATGAACACGGAACGAAAAAAGATGACAGGAAAAGTAGAGATTTATCAACTGATTGCTTGTTCACGAGTCTGACCAGTTCCTGTTTTTCCAATAAAAAAGAGAAAATATATCGGTGTAAGGTGAAACTATACAAGTGGGATAATATACATACATAAGTATCTACAAAATTAATCAACATCAGTGAAAACCCACCAAAAAAATCAATATAAGTATCTACTTGTATAGTTGTATTAGCATCTTTGAACAATCTTAGAGTGGATTTGGGGATTGAAGGAAAATATTCACATTAAGGTGGGAAAAGAAAATGGTGGAGCTGACAAACCATTTTGACTAGGAATCCTTCGCCCAGCTTGCTTTGCCTCTTTTCATTACAACAACATTGTTGGAGAAAAGATCTAGGCTTTACCGTAGAGGAGTTAGAATTCTTGTTATTATGCATTAAGTAAATGGATGCATCTTATTGGTAATAAGTTCATAGATCCTTGCTGAGTCAATCCTCTAGAGTAGGGGGCTGTTTGGCAAGTCTATCTAGGTAGATCTTTCAACAGCCCAATAGACAAGAAGGCGCATTGAGCTTTTGGGGTCTGGTCTTTAAAGACCAAAGACTGTTCAGTTCACATCATGGTCTACCAGGCTGTTAAAAACAGCTAGGAAGGCTATTTTCAGTGTGAAAAGACCAAAAGCTTCATTTGAAGCTTCCCAACTTTCGGACTACACGATACCAAACAGAAAAAGACAATTTTTGGTCTTTTGAGCTTTCTGCAGACTGAAAGGTGTGCCAAAAAGGACACACCAAACAACACCTAGGTCTTTTTGAAATGTGCATTTTACTTATTATTTATTTATTTTGCTTTCAGCTACCAATGCTTTTTCCTTTTATCCCACGAAGTTAGTTTTATCCCTTGAGGTTCACACCAAAATGAAGCTAAGGAGCAACAAAAAAAATAGATAGTACCAACTACAACTATAGACCAAAAGAAAACTCAGATCCATAGATTTCAAGGCGCCAAGGTTAGGTTGGGCATCTGGGGGGCGCCTTGTTGCCTAGTCGCCTAGGCGGGCGCCTAGGCGATGGATTTTTTTATATAGAAAACATAGATCCTAGGGTAGTTCCCTAGGTACCATAGCCATATTTCCTTAATAATTATTCATAATTTTCATAAGAAAAGTATAGAGTTCATGTTAAAGTATAGAAAGTGTGTTGATTAGACAAAATTTTAAGTTCTTCCTTACTTATTGGTTCAGGTTTTAAAGTCTTTGAAGGTTCAATACAGCATTTAGCAATGTTTGTATTGATTAAATCCTAACAAATAAGAAAATAATAAAAACAAATTAGTATATAAACACAAAAAATGAATATTTTAGTTTAATAGTGCCTAATTTATAATTATAATGTCAAAAAATAAAGAATAAAAAAATATTTTACAATGCATAGTACAAAACTGCTTGGCGATTAGGCGAGGTGAGCCACGAAAGGCGCCTTGTCGCCTAGGCGTCGCCTTGACAACTATGCTCGGATATGAAAATTCACACAAGTCTTGGAAAGGTAGATCAGTTAGAAACCAAATGCAACCCAAGACTAAGTTCTTCGCACTTCTTAGTAATATTTTCATGTAACTTCAGCATGGCACAGCTAAAGAAGTAAAGATCAAAGCCCATACATGCCCTGCATAGTATGCACGAATCTGAAGTTCATTGTCAACCTGCACAGTCTGCTTCAAGTCTACTGCTATAACTGCAAAGCAGAAGCCAAAAGGCCACACACGTCCGTAAGTGAATTTCAGATAACCAAGAAGAAAAAGAAATTAGCAATGATAGCAGAAACCAACATCATCACAGAGAGAGAGAGAGAGAGAGAGAGAAATCTTGCATATCGTCCAGTGTAGAAAGACAAAGTAGTACAAGTAGTTACAGATATAAGAAACCAAAACTGATTTAGAGACTGAAACCCCCCTGCACAAACACAGAGTGTGCATGTCTTCCACCATAGTTTCACAACGTAGTATATGTAGCATTTTCACCCAAGTAATAGGCAAGTTAATTCACTTCTTAATGAATGTAGCCACAAGAAGAGGAAACTGATAATAAACAATATATTTGATAACAGAATAGATGCTATAGAGCAGCTCTATTAGCCAAAACAAATGTAAGATACTCTGATAAATATAGGGCATCAAACAATAAATAGTAAAAAAAAAAAAAATCAATAATGGTATGATCAACATGAGGTAGAATTCACTAATATGGACCTTTAGGCTATGTTTGGTTTGAAGGAAAATGTAGGGAAACATTTACAAACCTTGTATTGGTTTCCCTGTCTTTCCCTTCCTTTCCCTACCTTTTCCTTCAAACCAAACATAGCCTTAAGGGATTCCAGGTCAAAGAAGGGACATCTTCTACAGATAAACAGAATGACAAAGAAAGCAGAACAAACAGTAACAGAAAAGGAAACAAAGAGAAACGCAGATCAATCAATCAAAAAAGAATTGAAAAGAATCAGCACCTACAAGTTTAAACATTAAAGCAACCACCCTGCAGCATGGTTCACAATATCAATGAGATTTTGCAAATCTCCTCGTTTCACAAAAGGGACATACTAAATATTGTTAGAATCTTTTTCCCTCACATCTCCAATACATTACAATATATTGACTATTTTTTTCAATTTTATTGATAAAATATACATCTAGGCTTTAGAAATTTAGAATGCAATCAAAACTTTCTGATATTTTGTTCAAATCATCAATTTCTTTTTGAAAATCTTTCCCTGCAAGAACAATTGGATATAGTAACAAAGAAAGATTCAAAATCTAATCAAAATATATAGTAACAAGAAAGGCAAAGATCAAAATGGCAAGCGGATGGCATACATATAGACGAGAAGATGGCAAAATGACTAAAGAGGAGACAGAGAGAGGAAGAAACATATTTAACTCTATAAATCTTCTCTTATTTGAAATCATCAATCTCCTCCAGATCATTTCCTATCACCACTATATCATTCACATACACAATTAGAATGACACCAAAGCATCTCTCCTCTTCACAAAGAGGGTGTGATCATGTGTATCCAAAACGGATGAGTGCCCCTCTGAACCTGTCAAACCAAGCCCTATGTGACTGTTTCAATCCAGACAGAGATTTTCTGAGTCTGCACACCTTTCCTTTACCAATATTTTCATAAAAGCCTAGTAGAATGTCTATATATACCTCCTCCTGTAAAACACCATTGAGGAAAGCATTTTTGACATCAAGCTGGAACAAGGGCCATGAATAGGTGGCTGCTAGACATAAAGGGATACGAACTGAACTCATCTTAGCTACTGGTGCAAAGGTTTCCAGATAATCAACACCATAGGTTGGAGTATACCCTTTCGCTACCAACCTTGCCTTGTACTTCTCTATCTTGCCATCGGCCTTATACTTCACTGTGAATAACCATTTACATCCGACTTTCTCCTTGTCTGGGGGGAGATCAACTATTTCCCAATTTTGGTTTTTGACCAAAGCATCAATCTCATCTTGCATGGTTGTTTTTCCCTCAGGTTTGGATACAGCCTCAGTCATTCCTGGGTATAGACAGAATCCAAGGAAGAAAGAAAAGCATGGTAGGAGGGTGATAAGGCACTATAGAAAAGATGGTGTGAAATGCAGTGGGTTGTACACGTTCTCTTCCCCTTACGAAGTGCAATGAGAAATCAAGGTCAGTGGGATCAGCTACAACAATGGTGTTAGGGACAGAAACATTATCATCAGAAAACTAAACAAGCTCTGGCTCAAGAGGAATACCTGGAATTGTATCTGTCGAATCTAAAGTTTTAGAAGGACTGACAGAGAGTGGTGTGGGTTGAGGATGTGTGAAGTCAACCATCATCTGCCGGCGTTGACATTTCTGTGAGGCTGCCTGTAGCAGCTCAGGTAATGAAACTAGAGGTGCAGGTGTTGGCTGAATTGATGGAAGCACCATAGAAACAGGAATAGGAACAGATTGTGAGCTCACCTCCCCAGAACTCTCCCCCTGAGGAGAACCACACGAGAAAAAGAATGTGGATTCGAAGAAGGTAATATCCATAGTGACAAATCTGCTCCTCGACACTGGATCATAACAGCAATACCCCTTTTGGTTCTGAGCATACCCAAGAAAAACAAATTTCTTCGCTTTAGGATCCAATTTCTTGTGATGAGGGCCAAGAATGCGAGCAAAAGAAACACAACCAAAAACCCTCAAAGGTATATGTTCCAAATGGCTAAATGGCACCTTAAACCCCAAAGTTCATGAAGGAACACGGTTAATCAAATGCACGGCTATAAGAGTTGCATCTCCCCAGAACTGCACAAGAACTGAAACACACACCATAAAACTCCTTGCCACCTCCACAATGTGTTTGTTTTTCCTCTCAGCAACTCCATTCTGTTGCAGTGTATATGCACAACTGCTCTGATGAACTACACCATGTTCTAAGAGATACGTGGTCAGGTCCTTCTCAAAGTACTCTCTGCATTATCTGATCTAAAAGCCTTAGTTCTCACTCCAAATTGTGTGAGAACCATCTGGTGGAACTGTATTACCAAGTTAGGAACCTCATCACGTGATCTCATCAAATATATCCAAGAATATCATGTATAATCATCCACAAGCAAGAGAAAGTAACAAAATTCTCCCATGGAAGGGATATGATATGGCCCCCATACATCAATGTGAACAATATCAAAAGTAGAAATACTTCTTTTATTACTTGGTTTAAAAGACTATCTACAATGCTTTCCTAACGCTCACACTTCAAAGTAGATAATTGAACAGATTCAAAAAACTTTGGGAAAAGACATTTCAAAAAACTAAAAGAAAGATGTCCTAAGTGATTGTGCCAAAGCATAATCTGGTTCACTAACTCTGACCCACTACTACTGTTGTTGCTAACATAATGGCCTTGATGCCTCGGAATCTCATTCAGAAGGTAGACTCCATTCACCTCATGACCACTCCCAATCATCTTCTTTGACTCCAGATCCTACAAAACACAATTACCGGGAAGAAAGGTCACGGAACAATTCAAATATTTTGTCAATGAACTAGCAGACAGTAGATTGGTACGAAGCCTAGAGACATGTAAAATAGAAGACTGAGTTATATCATTGGTCACTCTAACTGTCCCCTTCCCGCAATGGGCATATGTGAACCATTTGCTATAGAGACTTTGTCTCTACCAGAGCACAACTGATAGGAACTTCAAATGGTAGGGGCATTAGTCATATGCTCAAAAGCTCCTAAGTCTATAATCCAGGGAGGTCCCTCCTTACCTTAAGTGGATGCAAGATTTGCAATTGCATATGAATTACCTGTATGTGCAAAGGAAGTGTAGTTGCCTCCTGCATTATACTGTCCATCTGGAAGGCTAGAGCTAGGTGAATCTTTCTTACTCATAAGCTGTCCAAATCTCTCCAATTCTGTTCTCACTACTGCTACTGCAATGGAATCCCAATCAATTTGGGAGAGAGGGGCTGAAGAGTCTCGTGTAATGGCTACATTTGCATTTCCCTTCTTGTTTCTTATCCGAGCAGGGATAAGATTTGGATAAAGCTTTCAACAAGTGGATAAGATTTTTACAGTATTTTCGTACGATATTTCGGGCATTTCCGACATGTTTCTTATATTTGGATAACCAACATTTCCACTAACATCGACATTTCAAACCTTGCACCTCAGCCAAACTTGAGACTTGAGAGTTCCCCCTCTTCCAAGTTAATACCAATAATTCCACTTTTACTCTAGTTTATCCTCAGTCTTGACATGCCCACAAAGTTATCTATTAATGCTTTCACATTTCTCACCATCTCTAGATTAATATCCTCACATAACATGATAGTATCATCGGCAAATTAGAGATGGGAAACTACTAATTGATCCCTACCAAATCTCCACCCTCTAATCAGACCTTGTGTGTCTACAGTCGCAATCATACTACTCAACACTTCTCCCACTAAGGTGAAAAGGAAAGGGGATAAAGGGTCTCCTTGTCTGTACCTCTCTTAGCCAGAGAGAAATCTTTAGCAACCTCATTTACAAGGATTAAGTAATGGACAAAGCTAACACAACCTTTCATCCAGGACCTCCATCTAACACCAAAACCCACCTTCTCTAAAACCGCTAGCAAAAAATTCCAATCAACTAAATCATAAGCTTTTTCTAGATCCAATTTGCTAATCAGCCCCTTTGATCTACTCTTTCTTTTCTCTACAACACATTCATTTGCAATTAAGATTTGGTCTACAATCTATCTTCCTTCAACAAAAGCCCCTTGGAATGGTAAAATTAGTGAAGGCAAGGCCTTTTTGATCCTTTCAACCACAACCTTTAAGATGATCTTGTAAAGATACCATATCAAACTTACTGGCCTAAAGTCCATTGAAGATAAAGCCTCTTTCTTTTTGAGAATTAAGGAGATAAAGGTGACATTTACTCCATAGGAAATCTTCCCTTTAAGATAGAATTCATGAAACACTTCCAACAACTCCAATTTGATGAAATCCCAACACTCTTGATAAAAACCCATTAAGAAACCACCAGAGCCAAGGGCTTTGAGCCTATCCATTGCAAAGATTGTGTCCTTAACTTTTTCTAGAGAGAATCTTACTTTCCAAATCATGTGCTTGCTCCTCAGATAATCTTCTCCATTCCAACTCCGTTAGGCCCGAAATATTCCTCACTGATTCTAAGAAGAATGACTTAAAGTGATTCACAAAGATCCTTACACTACTTTTGCCATTCACAAAGATCCTTCTTCAAACCTTTCGGCAACCCCACTAGATCCTCCACAGTCTCTTTCCACTCTTCAATCCTTGTATCACCCAGAGGAAACGGAGCCCTCCGAAGAACATTGTCATGAAGCTCGATCCAAAAATAACCAAAACTTAAGCTGAGAACATAGCCTACCTGATGAAAGTGCATTCCTCTCCTCACCAGGTTCTTCTTGGTTAGGCATCTATCCAAGACAGCCACCCAAACTAAAGCATTTACTTTGGTGGGGGTAGGGGTGTAAACAGATCGAATTCAAATCAAATCAGGCAATATCCAAATTCAAATCCGACTAGAAAATCCAATATCTGAATTCAATTTGATATCCGACGGATATTGAAAATTAATATTCAAATTCGAATCCGATTAAATATTTAAATATTCAAATATTCGATTTGAATTCAACCAACTAACTATTTTAGGTAATTAATAAATATATAAAATAAACATTTTATTTCTATAAAGTATATAAATATATAAATTATTTATATAATTTAATTACTATATATATAAATTATATAAAACATTTAAATATTTTATATATTATATATAAGAAATAAATAATCGATCGAACTTGGATATTTATCGAATCAAATCAGGTCATATCCGAATTTGAATCCAATTAACTATTCGATATGAATAGGAGATCCGAATTCGACCAATTGGATATTCGAATAATCCAAATTCAGTTCACGTCAAATATCGAACTCAAAATCGGATTTTTGAATACCGTTGACACCCCAAGGTGGGGGCTGTCAAATTCCAGATATATAGCTGCAGGAAGTTCAGGACTATCTCCTTCTAACAAGTTTTTGGCAAAGGACCTCACTGAAAATGATCCATTTGTACTCCAGATCCAGCTCTAGTTGTCTTCTTCCAACAAGTTCATGGCCTGATTGGATATCGGCTCAAATAGCTCTCTCACTTAATTAATTTCCCAATCCTAGAAGYTTCTTCTGAATGAGGGGCTCCAAATGATGTTATTATTTGAGACGTCATAGCACTCTTCCACCAAAGTTTCCTGATTGTCTGCCAAAAGAAACAACTGGGGGAACATCTCTGCTAATGGACTTTTTGTACACCATTTGTCCTTCCAAAAGCTTAAGCGTTGTCCATTTCCCACCTTCAAAATCAGACCTCTACTCAACATGTTCATGATCTTCCAGAGAGAGCACCCTAAAGAATTAACACTAGAGCTGGTTACCCAGTCACCTCTATCAATGTCAATTTAGTTGCTACCAGTTTTCTCCACTAACTTTCCTTTTGTTTCCAAATCTCCAGATCCATTTACCTAAAAGGGCTTTATTAAATAATTTCAGCTTTCTGATCCTTAATCCTCCTTTTCCATTTGGGGAACATATTTGGTCCCAACCGGCCAAGCGAATTCTTTTTTCCTCACCCCATCCTTTCCACAAAAGATCCCTTTGAAGTTTTTCCATCCTTTGAGCCACTTTTGCTAGGATAGGAAAAAGAGAGAAAAAATATGAGGGAAGATTTGAGAAAGAACTTTTGAGGAGAGTGATCCTACCTCCCAAAGACAAATATTTGGCCTTCCGAGAGGCTTATTGTCTTTCCAGCCTTTCCACCACAGGGTCCCAAATTAATCAGGAAGTGCACTTAGCTCCTGGAGGCAGACCAAGGTAAATGGTGGGAAAAAATCCAATCTGACAGACTAGAACCTCTGCAAGTGCTTCAAGGTTCCCAATCCTACCAACGTTGGAATCAATTTGCTCTTTGACCAGTTCACTTTCAGACCTGTAACTACGTCAAACCAACTCAGCACCCCTAGCAGAATTCTCAATTCATCTGCTTCTGCATCAATGAAACAAAGAGTATCATCAGCAAATTGGAACAGTTGGACTTCCCCCCCCCCCACGGGCTTAATTCAAAACCTCTCCAGGGCCCAACTTCCCCAACTCTGTTCACAAAAGCAGTTAAGATCTCCATCACACAAATAAACAGAAGAGGGGAAAGGGGATCCCCTTGTCGAAGGCCTTTAAAAAACCCTGCCGATTGACCATTACTAGGACTGAGAATTTTGGAGAAGTAATGCAGACCTTCATCGAGTTTCTCCATTTCTGACCAAAATTCATGCTCTCAAGGACAAAGTCCAAGCACTTCCAATTCAGATGATCATAGGCTTTTTTTCAAGTCTACTTTACACAACAAACCAGGGCTTCCCTCCCTCTTCCTTGAATCTATCAATTCATTAGCTACCAGCACACTGTCTAGCACTTGCCTGCCTGGCACAAAAGCAAACTAATTTTTTGCTATCGCTAAATCTAAGACCTTCTTTAATCTTTCTGCTAGAACCTTAGCCAAAATCTTATAGAAGCTGTTCAGCAAACTGATTGGCCAAAAGTCCTTGATATTTGTTGCACCCTACACCTWWGGWATYAGAGAGATGAAAGTTGAATTCAGACTTCTCTCCAGGGCAGCATTGTGATGAAAATCCTGAAATACCTTCAGCAAATCTTCCTTCACCACCTCCCAACATTTCTTATAGAACAARYTGGTCAKACCATCCGGCCCTCRAKMCTTGTCTACTTCCAATTTTTTAATCACTTGCCAAACTTCCTCCTCTGAGAAAGGAGCTTCTAGTTCCCTCTGTTGTCCCTTTGAAAGCCTTTTGAAGATCAGATCTACAGGGAGGGGTTTTCTAGTCCAATTTTCTTTTTACAAATCTGAAAAATACCTTGTGGCAATGCTTTTCATTTCTGTACATGTTTCTCCCAC
>NW_010729141.1:2739917-2803093 GCF_000365185.1 Nelumbo nucifera
CCTTGTGGCAATGCTTTTCATTTCTGTACATGTTTCTCCCACCTCTTCATCCAATTCCAGCCTCTCCAACTGATTAAACATTTGCCTTGCATTGGYCATCTTGTGGAAAAAGCTGGAATTTTTTCCCCGGATTTAAGCCATTTAACCTWAGCTCTTTGCCTCCATTTCAGCTCATCCTTATAAGCTAGTTTGTCTAGATTCTGCTTAGCTTCTTCCCTTTTCCTCCTTTCCTGTTCTAACGAAAGACCAACCTCTTCTGCCAAATCCACTTCCTTGATAACATCTAAACATAACCTCTTTTCTTGCTCTGAGCCACCTTTGGTTTCATGATTCCAGCATTTCAGAGATTGTTTAATAAGACTGAGTTTTTTTGCAAAAATGAAAGAGCTTGTACCTTCAATTTGAGATTCTGTCCACTTGGAACAAAGCAAAGGGACCAACTCCTCTTCTTCAAACCAAGCAATTTCTAGTTTAAGGGGAACTTTCCTAGTCCTCTGATTTCCACAGACTAGCTGTATAGGAGTGAGATCAGAGACCAGCCTTGGGAGAGCAACCTGTTTTAGGTTTTGAAAAAGTATCCCCCCACCCAAGAGAGACCAAGAATCTATCCAGTTTTATCAGAACTAGGCTCTCCTGATTGTTTGTTCAAGTAAATTGGGCCCATAATAGTTGGAAATTAACTAGTTCAAACTAATTCACAAACTCCGCAAACCTTCTCATTTCCCTAGTTCTTCGAGTCCCACCCCCTCTTATCCTCCAAAAATCTCACTACGTTGAAATCACCTCCAATCACCCTAGGTAAGGAATTCCCACCTCTAGCTTCAGCAAGATCCTCCCAGAGTCACTCTCTCTCTCTCTCTCTCACTCTCTCTCTCTCTCTAGTTGGCCCATAAACATTTGTGAACTACCCTTGGAAACCCCCCTCAAACTCCAGAATCACCGAAACTGAAAACTCCCCAACATGAGAAGAAACCAATTTACATTTTAAATTGTTCCAAAGAATTAAGAGACCTCCTGTTGTACCTTTAGCATACTTTGTACCTCTAGCTGACTTGTTCACCCACCTCACTTGGCCTTGACCCCAAACACTTCTAATTAAACTTACATCTACTACCTCCAGTTTTGTTTCCTGAAAGAATACCACATCCAATTCCCACCTGCTTAACAAGTTGCAAATCATAATCCTTCTCCTACCTGACCCCAGACCCCTAACATTCCACGAGAGCACTTTTAATTCCATCAGCAAACAAACAGAAATGCCCCAACTCCTGAACTTACATCTTCTTCCCCCTTCCTCCCCTAGACGACCCCTCCCCCTTCCCAGCCTTTTCATTTAAACCCCCAGGATAGCTGCAACATTTCTCTGTTTTTCTTCCCTCCCAAACTCCTTTTTTTCCTTTTGTTTTTTCTTTCTCTTCTAACCATCTTTTCTCAATACTTTCCAAATATTTTATTGTTTCTTCTACCAAACCTACAATTAAGACCCCGAAGAATTTTCCTAATCCTAACAGCTTCAAATTCACCCATGCTGACATTTTTTCCATCCCCATCCCCTTGGCACCCTCTAAACCATCTTCGTTCCTACCTGCCCCTGCATACTCCGTAGGTACCAGCCTCAAACCCCCTCCCTCTTCCCTCCCCCCAATCCAAATCCGTACCTGATTTTCAACAACAACTGCTAACTGGGTTTCATCTGCACCAAGAGCCTTTGGACCTTTCATCATTGCCAGTGGGATTACCTCCTCCACATCCTTATCAGAAAACGAAGCAGCATCAATCACCCACTCCCCATGTCCTTATCAGAAAACAAAGTAGGAACCTCCCTCAACTGAGTACCTTGTCGTTACCGCAAGAGGTCTTCTCGCGTGCCCTGTCACCCATTGTTCTTCCCCTCTGGGTCTTGAGCTGTAACTCTCTCTGTCTCTACAAAGTACTAAGAGGAAGATGACAGCCAATTCGGGCCCTCTAAAGCCAGGAGATGCCCGTCAACCCTATTCCTTTGAATCAGGTTTGGGTTTTGGGGTGACCGGTTCTCAGCATCCTGATCCCTCCTGGTTGAACCCGACCCAGGAATCTTCTATGGTTCATCCCCTTCCAACAAAGCCCCTCCCTCTTTCTCTTTATTCTCCACCAAAACCGAAGCCCTTTGACCCTTCGCTTTACAAGACAAGCTGCTGGCAGAAAATCCAGTTCTTGTAGGCACTCCAGGACAATTTCCTTAAGCCACACTTAAGGAAGCCCCGACCAATTCTACCAATCATTTAAATTTTGAATTTCTTTACCTTTTTTAACCATCGCCCAATCCTTAATCAGACGTTTCCCAGGTGATTGAATGGAGCCTGTGTCCCTCCACAGGTTTTGGTTCGGGTGAATGGTACCCATACTCAGCACGGGTTGGACTTGTGCTCATTCCTCTCCCATCGTCTCCCCCTTCTCCATCAAGGCTCCCTCCCCCAAGCTCTCCTCTCCATCAACCAATACTACTGTCGTACTCAACACTGAATCCTCCCTCTCCGACTCCCTCCCCAAATCTTGATCCCCTATTCTCCCTCTGGCAAACCTATGGCCTTCTTTCCTGCCAAATGCACACCCAGAAAGAAAAAATCCCCTGCCTATATCTCCACCTTCCCCCGGGATTTCCCTCCCCCCCCCCAGGTGGGAAAAATTACTTACCCATTTAGGAATGGGTATCACTTACCTGAGTAAGTGATATCCAAGGGAAAGCAATTAACCATGGGACCCATAGTTCATTGAAAAGCGAACACAGGATTGTTGATCAACAGGAACCACTTTCTGATTGACCAACTCCTCCCTCCATTTACCAAAACACAAACGTGGCATTTTGTCTTCCATAAGTTAAAAAAACATTTCTTCCACTAGTGGTGATAGGGATTTATGGGATTTGGGTCTGAGGAGAGGGCTTAGGGAAGTTGAAATGGAGGTTGATGAAATTCTCACTTTTGAGTAATGTTTTCTTGGACCAGTCTTGTCCAGATGATAGGATCTACACAGCCTCACCTTCTTGCTCTTTATATTGTGCTTCTTCTTTTACTGCCCTCCTCAACTTCCCTAATCAGGCTTTCTCATTTCCAGCTAAAGACTTGTGGTTTAATATAGTGCCTCCAAAGATCAGGGCTTTTTGCTAGGAAGTAGCTCTTCACAAGGTTAACATTTGTGATGTGTTTCAGAAATTAAGGCCAAATTGGTGCCTTTCTCCTCGTGTTTGTATTCTTTGCAATAAATGTGGTGAGACAACAACAAACTTATTAATCTCCGGCCTATTTGGAATTGCTTTTCCTCTCTCTTTGGCTGTAGGTGATCACCTCCCCTTTCTATGGCAACTTTGTTTGAAGCTAGTTTCTTTAAACAACCAAAGAAGAGAGGAAGGTGTACGTGGAGAGCCACTAGAGCAACAATCTTGTGGACAGTAACACTCGTATATTTCAAGCTCAACAAAGTCCAAAGAGGAACTAATAGAAAACATCACTTTCAAAGTAGCACACTGGGTAAAAACAATTGAATTGTTCAAGGAGTTTTCAATGCAAGATATAATCAGGGGGTGGAATGCAGTAGCTAATTCATCTTCCATCAAGGCTGTGGTTCAAGAGAGTTGGTTCTTGTCAGTAAGACAAAGAATTAAGCTTAACTTTGATGGGAACTCTTTTGGCAATCCAGGACCATCTAGCATTAGGGGAGCTTTTAAAGACGAGGGAGGAAGGGTATTGGCTCTCTTTTTCTGGTCTGATAGGTGTGGGAGACTCATTGAGAGCAAAAATTATGTCACTTCTCTAGGGGCTGAAATTGGCCAAATGGTTAGGATTTCAGCTGATAAAAGTGAAAAGTGACTCTAAGCTAATGATAGGGTGGATGTAAACAATAAGTTTGGGGTGTGGCCTAACAGGCAGGTCATGAGGGAGATATTTCATTTATCAAGGGAAATTGGTGTTAGCTTCAAGTAGAGTAGAAGATCAGCCAATGGGATGGCCAATAGTTTAGTCAAACAAGGGGCAAATAGAGGGGAACTCTTTTGGGCTGCTTTGTAATTGATTTCAGCACTCTTGTCATGGGTGGTTAGCTGTTGTAACATCTATTTTTATTAATTGAAAATTACTACTTCCGATCAAAAAAAAATCAAAAACAAAAGGCAAATACCTTTCCTCATACATTCCATTATATGATCATAAGTGAACTGTTCTTGCTCTCCCCTTCGATCAACCATCACTTTCCTATAATCCTCCAACATCAATGGAGCCAAAGCCTTTGTAGGATACTGCATTGAAAAATTGAGGTATCAACAATCATGAATTCTGAATTTTCAAATGAAGAAAAGGAAGTTATGTAAGTTCCAGAAGAGTATAGGGCCATAATCTCAAAACAATAATATTATAAAGAGTGGTTATCAATTAAGTTCATCTCAACTAACACTGATCCCTGCCCGGTACATGAATATACTCTGCTACTGCATGCTATCTTGTGAACATTCTTCTGTAAAATCATGGGCCTTCAAGTCTATTGTCATCAATCCTTTTTTTTTTTCTCTTGATGACTATCTATTGTCATCAATCCTCCTCATATCCTTTCTAGCCTTCCACCATTCTTTGAGAACCTTCAACTTTCAACCAAGCACCTTAGTTGTCAAGATCTTTTTTTTTTCGGTTGGTAACTATAAAAACTTTGTTAGTTTGATAAAGAACAATTATGTACAACTATGCTAACCATCCCAAGAATTTTAGCCAGGCCTCTGCCATCAAACCCAATACCGAATTACCAACATGTTTTACATTCCTTCTACATGCATGAGACCCTAAAAGAATTGATCCCCATTCACCCCTTGTTCAGCTTGTACATCAACTAAACTATTTGCATGAACATGGACTCATGGAAATGTTTACAGAAAAGTATGTACTATTAAAATGGTTCATTTTTTTGAATTCTAACATTATATACCCGCAAAAAATGTTGCCTTTGCTACTAAGTAATTTTTGGTACACAAAATTGTGTGCATCTTGAACTATAGCTGTCTATTTATATCAAATAAGCTAATAGATAAAAAGATATGTTACATATAAGTGTCCTTAAGAATCTGTGCAGTGTTGAACTTCATGCATGTCTGACATAGATACAACATCCATTTAGGAGATTCTATGCAACAATGATGAGAAGGTAGAACCAACTTCCATTGCCAAACATCTAATCTCCCTCATGGTCAAGGTTCAAAGTAACAATACTCTTAATATGAAAGTCATGTATCAAGATTTTGAACTATTGAAACCATTATGTATTTTTAGTTTTTTATTTGTAAGCTCATAAATATATCAGGCACAACAGCTATTAATGATGTATTGTTTTAAAAAGTTCAAACTCTTCAGTAAATGAGCATTGATGACACTGAATCTATATGCATCATACATTACATTTCAATATTTTGAACCTTGTTCATAATGTGTCAATATTGCCATTGTCCCTGCCCATGCTTTTTAACCAGTCCACTACCACTCCTGAGTCATTTACACCTGAAAATTGTTGTAGTTTAATGATATCACCAATCTTCATCCTATCCATGAGGGTCTTGGGCTTCCCATCCTACACCCATCAAGATTATCTGAATTTGGTTAGTCATGAAGGGATGAGATATCTATCGTATGGACGCCCGAATCTTGTGGAATAAAATGGGCAAATTTCAAAAAATTTCTCTCCATCCTATTGGGAATCGTATTCCCTATTTTAGAAAAATCATATTTTTCAATGATCAATCTTGAACCATAAACCGAACCAGATCTGAACAAAAGCAGTAGAAGAGGAATATACCTGATACGGAGAAATAATATCTCCCAACGAAGGTGTTCACGCCCAAGGAAGGATCCAAAGACTACTCCCACTGAAAATGGCGCAGTGCAGGATGGAGCAGAATCAACAGTGTTCTTCCCAAAAACCTAATCCTTCACAAGAATTAGCAGGACGGCACGTGAGCACAACTTCCTATCAGTCCCTTCACAAGGAACCGATATCAAGATCCAATCTTGATTTCTCCCACTGAACTGGAAATCGAACTGGCAGTTGAGGCGGTGGTAGGAAAGAGGCGGCAAGAAAGAATTTCGCAGGGTTGCTGATTCTTCCTTCTATGATTTCAGCTCTGAAGAGGATGTGAATGTATATCTACTAAAAGTTGCCGCCCCCTCCTCCTTTTATAACTTTAAAGGGATCAGCTCCTAATCTCATTAGGAGGTTTCCAGATCTGAATCACATTTATATCTGGACTCTCTGAGTGGATAGGGTTAAGACCCAATCCAATCTACTAATCTAATCCCAGAATTCGCCCCTTATTTAACTGATCAAATCAGCCCAGTTCGATATGGGCTTTAGGCCCATTATGGTTATGTGCTCACTTGGCCTTCTAAACTGCTGCTCAGTTGGGCTTCCTTGTATGGCGTGGGACCCAAACATTGATCTACACATCAGTCACATGGGTTCAGCCCAGCTTTTGTTACAAGGCCTGGCCGAATACACTGTTATGGACAGTGCACCCCCTGAAACCCATCACATGGGCTCTATGTGCCCAACACTTACCCTAAGTGGTCCTTGGGCCAAGCCACCTTGTAACACCCAAGGACTGTGGGCGGATGCAAGATTAGCCCATCAGGTATTACCCTAAATGGTCTTACACTTAACCTCTCAGCCCATAATGATCAAACACTGCCCGACAAGGGAGGACCTCTCCCTCGGCTGCAAGGAACAGTGTTGCACTCTCTACTCGCATGGATCCCGGGAATTAAAACATTTTGCAAACGTTTGCAAACCATAATATATATATATATACTTTTATATCTCATCTAAAATATATTTTGCAAAACAAATCTCAACAATTGAAATCGGCTGCCGATAGTCTTGGTTTCCATCAAAAAGAGTGCATCCCCGATCATTACCTTTGTCCGACAAAGAGACTGATCCTGTCACTATGATCACCCACTCAGATGAATTCTCAAACTGTCCCAACATACCCAAGTTTTGACCCTCGCTAAGAATCTCACTGATTGGCATATCAAAGACAGCCCAATCCGACACCTAGTGCAGTATCATAATCGAGTCTAGGGGTCGGGTGTAACTTTCCAGTTTTGTCCATCAATCTCCAAGGTCCAGAGCAATACTGAAAATCTGGTCCGGTTCAAAGATTCAATTAATCCTACACTGTATGTGCCTTGGGTCTCACCCTAGCGGCTGAGACAGGCCACCCCAACAATTGGCAGCACACCAGTGTCAACATTGGCAAGATAAATCTCCCCAGACTTATCCAACGGCTATGAACATTCTAAACTAACACGAGTCTCATAAGTGTCTAGTTTAAGGGTATTACACAGAAACACACCACAAGAACATGAATCAAATATGTACTTTATTCATTTACAATAAATTCATAATGTACATCATTCTGATTGGAGCTAAGGGCATACAACTGTCTAACAAGTCATGGGATCCAAAGTATTAATGCTTTAGAGTTGACAGTTGGAGAAGATGCAACCATCTGTCATTCTTTAAGCATGTCATCTGTTAGAAAGAAGTAAAAAATGTCCAAAGCTGCAATCCAATGGATCACTCTCAAAAACTTAGTTTCTATTAATTCTTTTTTCTATCTTTCCTTTCCATTTAACATTCTTTGGATACTCTTTCCCAATGTTGTAGGAGTGCAGTCATTGTTGTCAAAATATAATTTCTAATAATGCTTCCTTTTATCTTTCCCTTCCATTGAAGATTCTATGGTTCCTCTTTTCCCAGTGTCGTGCACAAGACTGCAGTCATAGTTGTCAAAACCTTGCAATAGTAAACAACTAACAATTCAAATCATAAATCCCAAGTATTCCAATTTAAATATGTTTTTCTAAAAAAAAAAAAAGAACTTTTGATTACTGATTGAATCTTATGATTCAATTTTTTATATCATATGAATAATATGATTCATGTGATCTAAATCAATTCAACTAGTATCTAGTGCTATATTTTCTCATCTCTTTTTTTCCTAATCTTTCAAGTTGATTTTATTTTAAAATCATTACTACACTTTTTTTTGATAAGTGAAGGCTGGAAGACAGTCCAGTCACCCAATAGAACTCCACCCAGCAAAATTACAATTCAGCCCAAAACAATTGTTCCCTATTTATCCCTTGCTTGGCCAAGCGATCTGTCATTCATTTGTTGTTCTCCTTATCTAACCAAAGGGTGCCCCCACCTCCTCTGCTAAAGATTGAATTTCCCTGATTATCTATCTATACTCCCAAGCTCCTGGAAAATTGTTACTTATTCAAGAAATGACCACCTTGGAATCCCTTCCCCACCTCTAATAGTGGGATTCTAAGCTTCTTGGCTATCCTCAACCTGTGAAGTACTTCCAATATTTCCACTATAACAGAATCTCCTATTGCAATGAGACCTGAATACAGAGCTTTGATAGCCCCTATTGCATCTCTAAATACACCTCCAATTCCTGTTGGTCTTGGATTGCCTGGTGAGCTGCCGTCAAAGATTAGCTTTAGGCCCCGATTTATAAATGGTTCACATTCTATCACAGATTTATCTTTTGTCTTTGAAGAAGTAGACACTTTCTCCAAGCTCTCACCATTTCATTGACATTAAATTCTTTGAAAGTCTCTATTATTTTCACTTAGTTGGCAACCTTGAACATTATTTTCCACCACTCCACTTGCACTCTTGCTTTTTTCCACCACTGCTACCCTTGCTACCTCCAACATATTCTGCCTCTTTTTGGAGGCGGCCTCAGGAAATGGACTAAAAACTTACAAGAAACAGAAACATTTCATCAATTAAATTTACAAGAAATATAAAATTTTGAAGAACCCCCAAAGACTCACCATTAGACTTACATAGTACACACCAATCACCAATACAGAGACATATACCAATTAGGCCTCCTTGCTTGCAATAAATCACTAGTGTTCATACATTCATGAAAAACTTCCCACAGAGAACCCTAATTTTAGAAGGTATAGAATTACACCAAACCTCTTTAACTGGAAAGGATTACAGATCCTAGGAAGAGGGGACTAAGGTTTTGAAGAAAGAGGCACACGAGAAGAACCCAGAAGCATGAGGAGTCCAAATATAGCAATCTTCTTTTCCAGGCTCAAGGTAAATCCATCCAAAATACCCAACAAATTGGAGAGCAGTAAAATTTCAGAATCTCTAAGATTTCTCCTAAAACCCAGATTCCAATCAAACCTTTGAGGAGAATTTGGAATCACAATAAAATCAGCAATGGGCTTACCCTTAGAAGAAGAAAGAGAGAAAGATGAAGGAAAAAGATCCTTTAGAGGCAATTCCCCAACTGACAAATTCAACATGCCACTTATTAGGGCTATCCCTAAGTTCCCAATAATGCATTCATTTAAAATACTACCCTTTCTAGTCACACAACCAATCCATCAGAGCAATTAGCATCCTAATATGAGCTGCTCATCTACAAACGTGTACTTATTGATTCCCAACATTCTGCCCCATAAAACATGTCTGGTCGTAAAATTATCTCTTTTTATAGATTTAAGGAAATGTCTATTTGTTATAAACACAAAGATCATAAAAAACTTGGGTTAACTCAAAAAGCAAAAAAAAGGCATAAAAATTGAAGACAAATACAAAGATAAAAGTTATTGGAATTCATAAAATAATTACAAGTGTTTTCAACATGGGGTTGAATTGGCTGGTTGGACCAGTCTACCCATCTGGTTATGATTTTGGGCTATGATTTCGGGCAATTCAACCAGATGGGTCATCTGGCTATGATTTCGGGCCCATTTCACCCCCAAACTGTTCACCTACGAAAAAACTGTTGACTCAGTCAATGGCCTGATAACCCATCTGGTTGAATTGCTGAATCATTTAATCCTTCCTTAATCTTTGTCCTTCCACCTTAAAATGAGTTCACTTCATTTCCATTTCTCTTCTTTTCTCATATAAATGTGCTTGTCTTCGAGTTATCTCTATCAAAAAACTACATAAATTTTTCAGAAACTGTATCTCTAAGGTTTCATTTTTATCTTCGTAGTATTAAAAGATTTTTAAACAGAGATAAAGATGACCATTGTTCCTATTTAACACGATTAACATTATGCAGAACTACAATTTCCCGTTAAATACCATCGATACATGATTAGCACCATCAGATTACAGCCACATTAGTCGAGTGGAAACCTAAATATAAATAACAAAAAAAGCCTATAAAAAGAACTCACAGTCATGTAAACCGGGCCCCGATATCCACAGACCTCCGTGAAGTAAGGAAGGGCTCCCACATGATCCAGATGACTGCAAAGGTTGAGTTAAATAGATTGAATAGGATATATATAGAGTTATAGACTCTGCTTGTCTGTGTGCATGTGTTGTTCTGTTTGTTTGTTTGTATGAGAGAGAGAGAGAGAGAGAGAGAGAGAGAGAGGTTTCATACAAATGAGTGATTATGATGCAGGTAAGAGCATTATCGAAATCCCCGGATTCAGAGATAAGAGAGAAATCTGGGTATCGTCGTTCATCGAGATACCCCATGTGCATCCCACAATCAAACATGATCCTCTTCCCGCCAATTGAGACCACGACACAGCTCTTCCCAACTTCCTGCCCGGCCCCTGAAAGTGGGGAATTTCGACTTCTTCACTCAATAAATATCAAAGAATAAGAATCCATTGGGAAGACAGAGAAATTGGATAGAAGAACTAACCCAGAACAAGGCATTCAATAGTCATGGCTTCTCTGCAACTGATAAATCGTCGGGGGCCTGCTGCAACCGAAAAAACGCAGATACTGTGTGCTATGCTATCACTCGAGGGCCTTGACCGTTCCTGCACGGACCGTTGACAGTTGGCACCACCGAGCAATGATGGAATGGCATCAAAGCGTCATTACTGTTTAACCGATAACCGGAGTTGTTCTTGCTCTCCTTGCATCAGTCAAGCGCCAAACCCTAGTCAGATTTCTTCGCGCGCTTTATTTGATTTTAGAAAGACTGGCGATGTTAGCGGTGACCGTCTGTGAGCCAGTTGTGTAATTTCATGTTTAATTTTTATATTGAAATTGAAATTTTAAAGCGAAAAAAACACATTTTAGCTAGGCCCGTAAACGAAGCGAATTCGAATCAAATCAGGCCATGTTCGAATTGGACTCTAATTATAAAATAACTTATTCGAATTCGATTTGAAATCCATCGGATATTTATAAATTTCAATTGAATTCAATTTCAATTAAAATATTAAATATTTGAATGGATTCGGTTTGGATTGATTTTATAAATACTAAAAATTTTAAATTTAGAAATTAGATTACACAAGAATAAATCCTTCTGTTATGGCTTGTGAGCAAAAAACAAAATCTAAAAATAAAAAAGAGAGATAAAGAAGTAACAAAGAAGGGTGAGATTTGAATGGAAGAAGTTTAAAGAACACCATGAAGTTCATTTGTCTTCAACGAAACCCGGTGCTCTTTTCTTTTTTTTTTCTTCTACCTCTGAATCTCTTATCACAAGTTTAAAACAGTAAAACAAAGAATGATAACACGACCATGACCAAAGGAGAGGGAGATAAGACGGAGATGGGGAGAAACACAATTGTAGGTTAGAAGATGGGGAAAAGTAAAGTTTGTAAAAGTGAAAAGAGTTGCGGGTTAGGAGAATGGGAGAAGAAGAGTCTTGTGAAAGTAAGTCGGTTGTGGGGAGAGGCTCAATGAAGACAAAGGGATTATGCATATCTCGATGAAAAAAAATAATATAAAAAATCAATTGATTGTTGCATCATTTATTAGTTTTTGTCAGTTTTATGAAAAATGTTGTACATTTTTAATTGTCCCGATAATACTCTTACACCTTTTTTTTTCCTAAAAACGGTGTAAGAGTATTAAATGTATAAGACATGAAATCTTATATTACAATATATATATATATATATATATATATATATATATATATTATATTTATATTTAATCGAATTTGAATATTTATCAAATCGAATCAACATATATTTGAATTCGATTCTATAAATGAATTGATATTAAAACTTAATTCGAATTCGACCATTAAATTAATTGAATAATCCGAATTTGATTCATTTACATCAGATATCAAATTCAAAATTGGATACTCAAATACCATTTACACCCTTAATTTTAGCAAAGTAGTGAGGCAAATAATGTGTCTTCAAACTAGGGATTGCAATGGGGCCGTTTCACATAGGGTTTTTGTAAATTGGAGACCCTACTGCCAACCTAATGTAAATGGATCATATTTTGAAACCTTTTTCGACCCTATTCTCCATGCATTCAAAGGTAGAAACATGTTGGATTTAGAAATTGCATATAATTTCTCATTCTTGTTATATATAAGTAATAAATCACCTTAAATCCCTATCTTTTATTTTCTCAATCTTTTGAATTTTTAATTATTTTTTTTATTCCTAAAAAACTTCAACATTATAAGAAAGAGTCAAGTACAATATTAGTTTCCAAAAAAGGCAGAGGATGGTCCTCCCAAAATAGATCAAGCATAGTATTTTTAACCTCCCTAGCTATACAATGGGTGGGCATATTTGACCATCTATTAACATAACAAACTTTTGCAACTTTAGATGACCTAAGGCTCAATTTGAAAGGAGTATAAATACAAATATATATCGATACAAATACATACAAAATAATACAAAACACAAGGTTTTGCACATTACATATTTGCGTTTGTATTCCTTCTAAATAGAGCCTAAAGAGAAAACTAACTTTGTCAAACAAATGTAAACACTTCCAAAGCAAATAAAAAACACTAGTTGATAAAGCCTTCACCAAGACAGAACTATCAAAAGGATAAGCACAGATACACTACAAGAAATTTAACTTCTAGCAACGAACAAAACTGTTGTGAGAAGTCGTTAAAACCATTGCTAGAGAGCTATAGCAATGGACTAGCGACGGATACAAAATCAATGCCTCTTCCACCGTGGCAATAGGTTCTATTTAACTGTTGCTATAGATATCATTTAGCAACAAATATAGCCATTGCTATAATCTTAATCTCTTGCAACAAACATTAGGTCAACCGTTGGTAAAATGGTTATAGCAATAGATAAAACTGTAGCTAAAATAGTACAGAAAAGAAAATTTGTGGATATGTTGCTACGGTTATTCTCTAAAACCATTGTTAAATGATATCTATAACAATGGTTCATCATGAAAACCGTTGCTACAACAAACTTCTAGCAACGTTTATGATACAAAACCGTTGATAAAAACTATCTATAGCAATAGTTTATCATAAACATCATTGCTATAACCTTTCGCAGCGGTTTATTAAAAAAACCATTACTAAAGGACACCTATAGCAATAGTTCAATAAGAAAATCGTTGCTAAATGATATCTATAGCAATGCTTTACCATGAAAATCATTGCTACAACATACTTCTAGTAATGGTTACGATGCAAAACTGTTGTTAAAAGTTATCTATAGCAATAGTTTATCATAAACATTGTTGTTATAATACACTTTTAGCAGCGGGTTTTTATATAATCGTTGTTAAAAACATCCATAGCAATGACTTTTATTTAAAACCCTTGCTATAACACAATTGCTATAAACAGTTAGGGTATGTTTGTTTGCTCTGAAGTTTGACATTTGAAAGTAGAGGTGATCATAGTTCGGTTGAAAATGAATAACCAAATCAAAATTTCAGTTCAATTAGTTTGGGTAAACAATTTGGTTTGGTTTTTAAATATAGTTTTATTAGGATCAGTTTTTTTGTTTCCAGCATGCTATTTAAAGGTTCGGTTAATCAAACTAATCGAATTGTTATTTGTAAATAACTAGATAATTACATTGGCCATTACTCATTAGGGATTACCAGATTAGGACAAAACCCTCAATTCTTCCTCAGTTCCTCTTCGTCAATTCTTCTTGACTTCTTCTACTCTTCTCTTCATCTTGTCTAATCTCTATGTCTTCCTCTTCACTACTGAATAGTGAATATTGATACTCTTATAGTCTTCTGAATAGTTACTCTTCGTCTTCTCTTCAACCTCTCTTTGATCTGGCAGGTTGGCACCCTTCATCAGCAACGGTGGCAATGCCGACAAGTGATACTATGACGGGTGATAACAGTGACTCTACAACTCAGGTACAATATTTTTGTGTTGTTATTTTTCCCTATTATTCGTCATTAACCAGTCTCCCTTGATTCTTTTTCCCCTTTGTTACATACTCGGCTATCTTTGTTCAAAATCAAACAAAAACTATCTAACACCATAAAAAGCTAAAAGAAGATCATTAATTACCTAAAATAATCATCGCCTTCACCCATACAACTCCATAGTAGTTAAAGTCAACATATACAACATTACTTACTCCCCTCCTAAAAAAAATGAAGGCAAGTTTGCATAGGTTTACTTAACAGGGAATTGCTTAACACAGACCCCTCCTGTAAAGTAAACTTAGGGCCTGTTTGTTTACTCTGAAGTCTAACATCTGAAAGTACAATAATTACATTAAAAGGTATATTGGTATTGGTGAACTTTTCTTTCCTTTGAACTCTGAATGCATAGAATGTTGCTTTGAACTTTGAATTTTGAATTCTGAAAATTATCAAATATCAATTTTGACCCCATATATGAGAGTTTTTGTTTGTCTTTTTGGGGGTATCACTGGAAAATAAGAAATTATATAATTGCACTCTAAGAGATAAGAGATAAGAGGAAATGAACAACCATTTTTCTCTTAACGTTAAATGGTTCCTATTAAGAGATAAGAGTTAAGAGGAAACGAATAGGCCCTTATACATAGAATTGCTTAAAACAATCTGTACTCCAAATAGAAATCAATATTTGACTACATTTTCTTTGATACAAACAAAAAGAATATTAAAATTAAAAAAAAAATAGAGATTAATGCTTACCCAGGTTGAACATTGTTTTGACTGAAAAAAAGCACAATGCAAACTTGTGAACAACCCATATCTGAAACAGAAAGAAACAATTTTAAGTGTAATTTGCTTCATTTGAAACAAAAAAAAAGGTATGATGCGGAGACTTACTGGGTATAATAGATGGAAATGATTGTTACAAATGTATTCTATGAAACTCCTACTTAATCCATAGATATGCTATAACCAAGAAATGGGCTAACTCCAAGAATAACTTGGAATCCACTCCTTACGAAGCTAGGATTCAACATATATAGAAGGCAACAATATAAAATAAATCGAAAACTATCAAAAGATTGCTAGTCCTTCTACATTTCATAGATAAAGACTATAATTTAATAGAAGAACTTCAAGGTCTAGTTTTCATTAAAAACTATAAAACCTTGTTATGTAAATTCTTTCTTCAACTTCTCATCTTGATAACTCAAAAATTATGAGTTGAATTCCTGGATCCGCCATGACTAGAAATCATAGTGATTGAAGAATATTCTCAAATGGATTTGTAGTCTTAGGTTTTTTGGAGACCATATATGGAAGCATGTAATTGCTTATCAGTCAAACTAGTTAGCCATTTGAGAGCGCATCATTCACCTCCACTTATGAGCTTTGTTTCTCTTCATTAAACATTAAACTTATCATGTTAATAAACACCATGCCTCTTGTACATTATTATTTTTTATTTTAATAGGGGGTTTCGAGTTTGGACTTAACTTAATTGCTCTTGGCTTAGGTTGTTTTTATTTTTAATCACAGTTTCAACAGTTTCACCATGCAATATAAGCTAATTCATTCCCTTCTTGACTTTTAAGTGTGATATTATGTGATTAGTTTCATTTGTTTTTTAATTCTAATTTATATTTTCTTTGTAGATGTCACATCAAACAAGACATACATTGACTATTATAGAGGATGCGAGTTCACATCCCAAACCCTAAAGTCAAACTGGTTCGGCAAATACTACAAGTACAACCGCTAAATGAACGAGAAAAGCTATACAACCAACATCAGAAGTATGGGAACACTTTTCTAAGTTTGTTTTAGATAATGGTAAACCAAAGGCTAAATGTAACTAATGTAATAGGGAATTTTGTTGTGACCCTAAAAAATGAGACTGGCTCACTAAAAAATCACATGAATATATGCAAAAACCCTTATAACCTGGGCACGAAACAAGTAGAATTGAATTTGCATTTGAACTCAAAGGAGGGAGCTGGTGAAAATATGAATCCCCTTGAACTTAGTTGATGAAAATTTGACCACGAGGCTATTAGGAAGGGGTTAACCCATATGGCCATTACTGATGAGCTCCCATTCAAGTTTGTGGATGGTGAGGTTCTAAGAAATTTATAACTTTCTTGTTCAAGGTTTCGTATTCCATTTAGATGGACTGCTTTTTGGGATTGCTATCAATTGTAGTTGGATGAAAAGTTGAAGTTGAAGTTGAAGAATTTGTTAAAAAATTGTGTTAAAGGGTTTGTCTTACAACTGACACATGGTCTTCCTTGCAAAGGATTAATTACATGTGTTTAATAGCCCACTTTATTGATAATGACTAGAAATTGAATAAAAAAAAATCTTAATTTTTGTCTAATTTCAAGTCACAAGGGGAGGCTATTGGTAAGGCAATAGAAAAATATTTACTTGAATGAGGAGTTCATAAAGTTTTTTCCATCACAGTTGATAATGCTAATTCAAATGATGTTGCGGTTGCATTTTTAAGGAATTAAATTGCTAATTGGGGAACTAGTATTTTAGATGGGAAATTGCTTCACATGAGATGTATTGCACACATTATAAATTTGGTTGGGAATGATAGATTTAAAAAATATATATATAAAATTGAACAAAGATTTGAAAAAAATACTTACCAAAATACAAAATGGATAACAAATTAAAAAAAATAAGAAATTTGTTTTATTTAAAATATAAAAAAAAATACAAATTGAAATTAAAAAATTACATTGTTGAAAAAATAACAAATAATTTAAATAAAATTGAAAAAATTACTCCATCCCCTTGATTTTAATCATTTGCTTCATTAGGTGTAGACTGTGTAGTGTCATGTCCTCATTTGTCTTGTAATTTATCCTCAACATCCAACAAATTTTTAAAGTATATGTCTATTTCTTGCTTCTCATGGAAGAGCAAATGTCTGTCCAAGTGGCTAATACCACCCTTGCTACTGAAGCTAAAGTCAATCCTACATTTTTGGCAAATGACTCTTTTTCCCTTCCCCTCAACTTCTTCTATTTTATATATTTTCCATGCTGGGCTAGTCAACTTAATGTTGGGGAATTAGTTTTGGAATGAGGAGCCAACCATTTTTTTAATTCTAAAAAATAAAAATTAATTTAATTGCACTTACCTAGATTACCTGTTCAGAATCTCAACTTGATTTCAATGATTGAAGCCTTAAAACCTCCTCCTAAATTGCTAAGTGTATGTGATTGTATGAGAGACTAAGAGAGTATGATAATTGAGAAGAGAATTACTAAATTGGTGTGATGAGAATGGTGGAGGATAGGGCTATTTATAAGAATTGAAAATAATTCAATTACCCAAAATACCTTAAAACTCATCATTTTTTAGTTGTTAGGAGGGGTATTTTGGCCATTATAAAATCATTTATCACATTACCCAAATTGCCTCAAAGTCTTAATTAGCTGTTATATAGGATATAACTATTAGAGGGGCATTATTGTCTTTTTCTTCTCCTTAAAGCCAAAATACATAAATGCCCCCTATATAGTTGTTTATAGACTTATAGGCTATAGCGTATAGTTGTTAAGGGGGTTTTTCTGTATAAACCCCCTAAAAAAAGCCGAAACTAGCTGTTGGGAGGGGATGTTCACCCTAAGGGCCTCAACAGCTAGTTTCCCAGATAGGTTATACTCGGCCCTTTGTAGGCTGTGTTGACACATGGGCCGTAGGCGATACGACACACATAGTAGTGTTGTGTTGTGCCGGTCCATGGACTAGAAACCTTAGGCCCAGGACGACCCATAGGATCGTGTCGTGCTTGGCATGACCCGTGTTCCATTATGCTGGGCTACGGGTGGCATGATCTGATTTACAACTCTAGTCTTACCTTGTCGAAGGTCGTTTCGGTGACAACTGATACTTTGGAGGTCTACGTTTCTTCCTCACAGCCACAACAGACTCCCAACATTGGTTGATTAGGGTTGGAAACAACAAGGGTATTTTTGTCAATAAAAGATAATCAAAAGGCTTAAACCGGAATGGAAATGACATTCCCTAAAGTGGGGTCAAGAATGGGCATTTCCCCATAATGGGGGATCCCATTCCACCTAGAATGGGAATGGGCCATTTTGATTATAATTCCGGGCTTCTATTCCCTTAAACCAGAATGGGAATGACATTCCCAAGGACTTTATTATTTTGGTTTGGTTTCCAAAATAATTTTATTTAGGGATGGCTATTTTCCTCATTTCCCATTCTTGTGGGGATCTGCCCCGAATGGGCCAGGGATGGAAATGATTTTCCCCTGTGGGGACGGGAATGGGGAAACGAGGATGGGGTGAGGACAGAGAGAGCACTCCCCGCCCATGGGATCCCCACTAAAAAGTACTTTTATGAAAACACTTTTAAGGAAGTACTTTTACGAAAGCACTTTTAAGGAAGTACTTTTACAGAAGTACTTCTATGGAAGTACTTTTACGAAAGTATTTTTATGGATGTACTTTTACGAAAGCACTTTTATGGATGCACTTTTACGAAAGCACTTTTTAATCACTTTTATGAAAGTACTTTTATAAAAGCACTTTTATGAAATGAGTTTTACAAAAGCACTTTTATAAAACACTTTTGCGAAAGTACTTTTATAAAAACACTTTTAAGGAAGTACTTTTACAAAGCACTTCTATGAAAGTACAAAAACACTTTTAGGAAAATCACTTTTATGGAAATACTTTTACGAAAGCATTTTTACAACACTATTGGAGACCTAGGCTAGCAATTTGTGAATACCGACGAAAATGAGCAATATAGGACACTTGTCAGTCTGAAAAGAATTCATTTTTAGGAAAAAAAGTGTTTGGTTCATAGCAATATTTTCTCATTTTTTCAATTTTTATCCATTATTTTTCATTTTAGAATTTCATCTTGGGTAAGAATGAAAAAGAATGAGAATTGAACCAAGCATGGCATTATTATCATCCATTGAGTGCAAGGCCTTTAGAACTTCATGCTCTTTTACTTCTCTTATTAAATTAGCATTTTCTTCTTTTGACATCGAGTAGTTCAATGTATTAAAAAACTGGCTCAGGTCTTTAGTGCCTTCACTTTTCTAGCCTATCGTTGAAATGAATAACAAAACTGCAGATACCAAGTATATGTTTGGCATCGATGCTGCAGATACATATAGTGCTATTGATGTGTGGGTTGGAAGCACCATTTTCTAAGAAAATGGCGTTTTTTTTGTTTGGAAATGTTGTTGCCAAATAGAACGTTTCATGGAGCAACAACAACGTTTTTTGTTTGGTAATGTTGTTGCCAAATAGAACGTTTAAGGAAATATTTTCAGCATTGGTACCCATTATCCAGTGCCACGTCACTGCCACCTCACGTTCATGTTGGCAGCAACAAGCTGCAACTCTAGGAAACGTCAAATTCGACATTGCTCCAAGCCATGCCTTCCTGATTTCCGATGTGTGGCTTAGAGCACTGTTTTTTTATGAAAAGATGGTTTCAAACAAACAGGTGTTTCTTGGAGCACCATTTTTTCTGACATGACACTGATGTCTCACCGTTTTCTGGAGCAACGACATCGATGCCAAACAGGTGCCTAGATATCGTTAGAATTTCTAACTCCAATTATTGGATTCTTGTTTCTTCTTATTAAGGTGGTTGTGTGAAAGAATTTTGGTGTTGTTGTCACCATATTTTAGCTAGGTATTTTTTTATTTTTGAGCTCAAAATATTTCTTCTCTCTTAAGATTCTTTTGCATGCAAGGCTTCTTCTTTGTTTCTTAGGCTTAGTTTGGGAGGAGTGCAAATACAAATATATACTGTACAAATATATACAAAATAATACAAAATACAAGGTTTTGCACTCTACAAAATTGTATTTGTACTCCTTCCAAAATGAGCCTTAAAGATTACATTCTCAATATTTGCCTCTCTCTCTCTTTTAAATAAAAATGTTGTTGATTACTCTTTATCTTGTTCCATTCTTTGACCTTTTGAGCTACTATTTTAGACTTTGCTTGGATTTATTGGCCTCTTGAACCCTTTCTAGGTAGGATCCACACTTCCTCTATTATTATTTTATTTTTGTTGATTGATCTAAATTCCACATATTCTCGAATCTAAATTCCATGCTTCCTCTGTTATGTCAGCACACTTATTCACCAAGTGTGCCTACCAAATTCTGTTTGAATTGGGTTGAAGAACATGATTAGGATAAACTCATCAAGAAAGGCTATTCTAGACACTTGGCGAAGTTTTCTTGCCTACATCTACCCCACAAAGAGCTTAAGAAACATGTGAAATCCTTTTTGGTATCAATACCATTACTGGTTATACATGTTTTGAGTTGATTAATATAATATAAAATTAGTGAAAGATGTGTTGTTACATCACATCACATGTAAGAATCACTTCAGATTTACTTAAAATGTCGATTTAACGTTTCCCCAAACAGCCTCCCACTAAGGTATGCTTGTTTCAGCCATAAAAAGCCTCATGTCAAATTTATATTAATCAACTCAAAGCACATTTTTCGTAAAAACAGCAATGCAAAATCTAAATAACCTTTATCCACATAGAGACATGCATATAGAAATCTCCATTTGGTCTGCTGACTTTAACTTCAAACTTATATGCATTCCATCAACCAAATTGGCAAATGGACACATACCTTCACAGGATTAAATCTAATGCAAGATTTTGAGAATGCTTCTTTTGTTTGTATTCCTACACAAACCAAATGGGTTGCATCAAGTTGCCAATTTGGCTGATGGAATCCATACAAATTTGAAGTTGAAATCAATCATATATAGCCTTCCTAACGCCGTGGCTCTTTGCTTCCAACAGACCACTACGCATTCCTTCCAGCTCTTGGATGCAATAGCTGCTGGAATAGACGAAAATCATGTCTTTGCCCCTTCTCTCCTCTTGGAAAGAGGTGGTCTTAACACTTATTTATTTATTTTTCAATCACACCAATAAATCTTATTTGAATTCTCTTGAATTAATTGAAAATTCTCTTAGGAGTGGGCTTCTAATTAACCACATGCTTTTGTTATGCGTCGAGCTTTTTAAGCAATGCTTAGATCCTTTTGGGGAGGGCTTCAGCTTTGGTTGAATTTTATTAATAGTAGTAGTTTCACATCACTAGAAAGTCAGATTTCATAACTGAGTCATATTGTACATGAGCTTTGTAGGTGATTTCCTTGTGAGACCCACCTTGCAAAGCTAGAAGCTTCATGTAAGCCCTTTTTGGATTGGACCTCTGTTAAAGTATTTTGAACCCATCATGTAGGCTGTGGATTTTTTTTTTTTTTTTTTTTTTGAATTGTTCGTAAGGAAAGACTTATTTTAGATACTTGACAAAAAGTTTTGTGGGCCTAATTTTACCCCATAAAAAAGGGTTGAGAGAGGAACTCTGAGGCCTTTGGACCCAGAAATGGGTTGCCACGTGGAAATTTTTTGTGTTGATTAGGAAATCTCGTTAAACAACTTGTCCCCACGCACAAATGCATGAATGCACATAAGCTTAATAAGTATGAAATAAAAAAAAAGCATAAAGAATTTAAAAGTACAAAAAGAAGACGTGAATATATTAAATGCAATCCATTGCTAATTCGAGGTTGGAATTAAACCTTACATACCCTGTTGGTTCTTTGTTTCCAAATGACCCTTGCACAAATCTTCCAGCTCATGATAGTAAATAATTTCTAAAGAGTTATGAAGTAGAGGAACCCGCTGATTTAAAAAAAGTCTCTTTGAACAGTTACAATATAGTTAAAAGTTAATGATTATTAATTTTGAATAGTGCCTCTTGATCGCACCTGATCGAATCGTAGCCGTTGAAATATCAACGGTCAACCTCGCACCAAAAGTTAAAGCCTCCCTTTGCAAGTCATGCGGGTGTGAACAAAGTACACCTAATTGCGCTATACACACACATGCACAAACACGCATGCGTGCATGTTGCACAGTAGTAAGCCTCTATACTTTCCTATTTTTTTAAGGAATGTAAATAAGCTCTTATTTACAAACTCAAAACAAGTTTTGTAATTTATAACGTGAGACAAGTTGAAAACTGATTTTAATAAAAAAAACTATTTTTTAAAATGTGTTTTTCATGCAATTGATCAATCAAATTCATTATATTTAATTTCTATTAATTCGTGAAAAATGCAAGGAGTAAATATAATGCCAGTCAGTCTTTTGAAGGGTTGTGATTTTAAACTTTTGGTATAGTTTATCTAGAGCGCTTCAAAGCAGCTGAACTGAATTTTGAGCTTAGCGCCTCAGCCGTCCCAAATGGGCTAAAGCTGCTGACGCATATTTCCTCAGTGTTTTTCCATTCCTAGAAAGGTTTGATCTTCACCTCATATTTGAGTTTATTGAATTCAAATTTCTCTGGGTATGGGTTCTTTTGATTATGGCTCAGTTTGAAAAGAGTGTAAATGCAAAAAGGTATATTGCAATTTGTAAAGCTTTATATTTTGTATTTTTAAACTTGTATTTGCACGTACTTTACATATTTCTGTTTGTACTCTTCCCAACTAGCAAGGAAATAAAGAGCATTATAAATCTGGAAGGAGACCCGATATGCTACATTCCCACACAATTTTCAAACATGTTTCATATTGTTTGAGATGACAATCAATCCATGATTGAGATGTGCTGCTGTAAATCGAGTTCAAATCCGCCCCCATGAGATTGCCCCCCACAATGTCCTACAGTACATCTTCGCCATGTATTAGGAGCATCTCTCAATGATGATATCATTATTTCTGGGATTATTATCGAGAGATATTCCTAATACATGATGAGGATGTGCTGTAAGACGTTGTGGGGGGCTGATTTGGAAGTAGTGTATCTTCAATCCTCAAAATTCCTTGAATACTCAGTTGGGGATTTGGTAATTCTTGAAGTAAGAACTCAAAACAGAACGCTGAAATTTTTTAGATTTAAAAAAGCCATTTATCATTTCAACGTTTTAGCTGTATTGTTACATCTCATCATAAAGGTTGTTTGGTTTTGTGAACGTTTATTGAAAAAAAAGCCGCTACATCAGCACCACATAGGTATTAATGTTTATTGCATATGAAGCAAAATGAATTGTTTGGTTTCACTGTTTATTAAATAAATGGTAGAAAAATAAAACGCTTTGATTTTTGTGCATGAGGCATTTGATGATACATCAGATTCTTTTTTCTCCCAATACCCCAACTTTTTTTGAAACCAAATGTTGATGTAACACACTTTAATGGGTATTAATATGAGGTGGAGAGTAAAAAATGTTTAAAGTGAAACTCAACCAAACAACAAAAACATGAAACATTTAAAGTGAAAATGTATAAATAAATGTTTAAAGTGTGTGTTTGGTTCCGTTTATGTTTATTGAATAAACATTTGTACTTTATTTGCTGGTAAAACCGAGAAATGCAATAATTGCAACCGTTTATGATAAATGGGCGCCAATTCAGTGTAACAATGAATAAACGCCTGACCGTTTGTGGAAGTTTCAAAAAATAATTTCTACAAACGACTGGTATGCACATAAACCAAAGTTCACTTTTTATATTTTCGATGTATGCAGAAGAACAAGAGAGAGAAAATGCTGATATGGCACCTATGTGGCACCACCAATCAACGTTTACTGAATAAACGTAAACAGAACCAAACACCCTGAAAGTGAACAAGTACAAATAAACGGCTTACCCATAAATGTCCATGGAACCAAACACATACAAAATCATTTCCACTAAAAAAATAAGCATTGGATTGGGTGTTGGCATTCATATTAGAAACATTAGTGTTTTCAAAATCAGACTAGATCGGATGATTGGACTAGAAAAACTGAGAACCAATCACCTAATCGGTTATGTTTTACCCCAAAACTGCTTTTTGGTAAAAAATCATTGATTTGGTTAGTGAACCATTGACCTGAACAATATATTTTTTTTGCCATTTTTTGTTTTTTCAAATTTCTAAATTAGAGTGGGCTGTTTGTTTAGACTAGACGATCAAACCATTCAACTTAGGAACCAGACCCAGAACGGTTATATATCCTTCGGTTTTAAAAAACTTGAGAAACACTAAATTTAACATTTTTTGAAGAAATAAAAATGATACAAATGTTGTATTGATAACTTAAAACATTTATAGTTAAAAAAATATATTTTTCTTTTTTCCTAAAATTTGTATCTAACAAATTAAAGCATTTCTAAGTAAAAATGACAATGATACATAAAACAACCTTATATTATTGCTGATTAATGAAACACAAGAATTGCGTGATTATTCTATTCATAAAATATTATCAAATACCGACAATAAAACCTTTCTCATTTTGAAATCTTATCACCATTTCACCTTCAGCACCTGTTTCTTGAACAAACCCTAATTGGTGTGTAGTCAGAGCGAGTGCTTTATTGTTTAAAAGAATGTCAACAATGAGATTTCATCCTTTGTTGGCTATGACGTCAAATCTCAAATGTGAGACAATTGGGCCTCGATTCCTGCGGTTGAATTGATCCTCCGCGCACGGGCTTGTGGACTAAACTTTAAGCCAAAGCTGATCTTTCTCCTCCACGTGTCCGTTAATGATTTCAGAACTCTATCGAAGTTTGAGCCTATGGGAGTGGAGAATGTGCTGTTTCAGCAATGCTTATCTGGTGGTCTTTCATCCTTATTAATTGATTCAGATCTCTAGAGCCCATATTGTGGGTGGTTGAACCCATGAACTTGGGGTCCACAAATAAAATGATAATTATTCATCTATTTATCCAAGTGTGAGAGTTCAGAACTTATTTGGAGGAGAAACGGAAACCAACCTTTTCAGTTGACCTCTCTAGCCACTTGAATGAACAATGTGGCCCTCTAAGGCTCCAATCTATACCCTCCAACAAACAAACCAAGTACTTACGCATTAACCATTTACTTTTACTTTTTTCCTGTTCAGATCAACCATATGGTTCAAATTCTACTTAGATTTTCTTTCCTAGTGCCAGATATATAGAATGCCCAGAGAAGAGTACTTCCCACGAGACATGATGCAACTCTTTTAGGCCACAACTCAGCATGAGGAGAAGAAAAGGTAGCCAACACCTGTAGCCCTCAGCTCGCTTTGAAGCAACCATCTGTGCTACAGGTTTTCAAAATTATTTTTTGGGTCATCAA
Source organism: Nelumbo nucifera (assembly GCF_000365185.1). The sequence goes on from NW_010729141.1 coordinate 2,765,244, forward strand.
GATTAGATATTTTCTCTACCTAACTCCACTAGTGCATCCATGGGTGTCTCTCTGTGGCGAAAACAGATAAAGCATCAACTGTGAGGCTCACATGATCCAGCAAAAATTGAACAGAGAATGTGAGATCTATTTCGGGATTACCAAAACAGAGATCCCAGAAAGGTAGATATCCAAATGTGCCCTTATAAGTCCTTTTCTTTTATAAGCAAAAGCCTTCATAATTCAATATAATGGGTCCAGATAGTGGTTGGGACATATGGGCGTCAAGTAATTGCTTAGGCGGAAAGATGCAGTTCCATGTGTGTGTGTTTTGATCATACAAATAAAGCCAAATCATGGGTCTCAATCACCAATGCACCTAAAGTTACTAAGTTACCACATGTACCGTGTTAAAAGAAATTTAGGCCCCTTTTGGTTTGCAGGAATAGGGGCCCGTTTAATTCGTAATAAGAATTGGAATTCGAATTGGAGTTGAAATCCTTCGGAATTGGAATGGTTCATTCTCATAGTCTGTTTGGTTCAGACAAGAATAGGAATGAAAATCAGTTGGAATGGGATTTCATTCTCAAGGGAAGGGTAGGGAATGGCCGTTACCTGAAATAGGGGAATGCCATTCCAGTAGGAATGGGAATGAAATTCCGATTTCACCCAACCAAACAATTAGAATTGGAATGGACTATTTCCGATTTCGATTCCAAACCCCTATTCCTGCAAACCAAATGGACCCTATGATCGGAATGGATTAATTTTAATTTCAATTGTTTAATTAGGTGGAATCGGAATTCTATTCTCATTTCTACTGAAATGACTTTCTTCCATTTGAGGGAATGGTCATTCCCTGCTCTACCTTTAGAAATGAAATTTTATTCATGTTGATTCCAATTTTCATTTCCATTCTTGTTTGAATCAAATAGACTATAAGAATAATCTTATAAATCAAATTAGAATAACTTGAGAAAAGCTTCATTCAAGTTCACCCCGGCTTAAATTAATCTTCGGAATTATTCAAGGGAAAATTGTGTTGTAATGACAAAAGTTTGGACATTTAAAAGCTTCCTAGATGCTTTTGTTTTTTGACTAACAAAGCTCACTAGTTGCTATCACCATTGAAAGACAAGGACAAATTAAAGGAGCAATGAAGAGCAAGTCCACTGCACTGAACCCACATTACCTTTACGGCTTTACCACCCTCACAATCCGGGCAGAGTGGGTCGTCGCATCCTGCAATAAAACAAAACTCAGCATATCCTACAGGACCTACACTAACTCCCAGTATGTACTCAAATTTATTGTGTGACCGTGACCTTGATACATTTCCCTTCTTAGACATCGAACTCCTTTCCCTTTGACTGGTTAAAGTTAGGAAGACCAGCAGCCCCTACCAAAGCTTCTAGCTTTGTCTAATATCTAATCATCTTCGTATAGACTCTGGATCGAAAAACAAAGATATCTTCACGTCTCCATCCACATGAGTCATGATCCAGAAGCAAACTGGCCTGTTTAAAAATAAAACGCGTGGGCGTTACTACTAAGTGATGGTGGGACCTCAGATAGAAATAAAGAGTTCGCCAGAACAGAACCACTAGAAGAGTAGCGTTTGGTGATCGCTGCTCAAGTGCTGACATCTCTCTTCCTTTACGGAAAGCCAGATTCTTAGCAAATGCAATGTAGAATTGTAGATTGGATGGATTCTCGAGAATTGAAAGTGATCCCTTTATCTCTCTCTCGTCTCTTCTTTCTTTTCCGCCAGCTGTTCTCGCCCTTTATATCGACCACGAATCCTTTCGGCTTTATCCCAACGACTCCTCTTTAGGTTTGTGTTGCTGATCACGTCTGCATTTACTGAACGCACTCTCACGCCCACGCCCACGCTCATCTTGCTGTCCTCTCGCTCTCGCCTTACCAATCACTTCACCATCTGCCGCTTATTATTACTCACGAGTCCCCAGCCAGCTCCACCCCTCCCTCCCTCGCTTTTACCTTTCACTTCCCCAAGTACTTATTTCCTCAGTCCCAGGCTCCCAGCTTCTCAGCCTTTGACAGTTGACGGTGAAAGCTCCACCAAAGCCAACGTGAGAGCTTTTCCTGCTCTCCTGCAAGAATCTTGTGAAGTGACCGGCTATCCGCATGGACCATCATTGCACCTGTGCCTTCCAAGTTTCAACCAAATCACCGAGATCTCGTATTTCTATTACTGTTGAATAAAGCTTCATTCATTTCATCAGATAATCTCAGTCAGTGGGTCCCCCCAAAAAATACAATCAACTATGTAACATCTGTCTGGGCAAATGGCCCACCCCATCCAAAACGCGTTAATAGTCCACCTGAAGATCCGCCACCACCTCACTTGTTCTTTTACTACCATCACACGACTATTACAATGAAGGGCCCCACCAGAGGCCGGAGAGAGGTTTACACGTATCAGGCATCAGAACCGTTGATCACATCGAAGAATCAAGATCATAATAAATAATAAACAAATGAATTATTTATTGCCAAAATTTAATATAGTAGATGAATCAAGACAAAGACAACCACGTAGGGAATATACTTCTCTTCGCGTGCATGTCGGGAAAACGGGAATTTATGCTATGCGTTGGATGTGAACGATACTCATGTCGGGAATTTGCAGATGATGCACGTAGCAGCAGCACCCATGGGCCAAGGTCCACGCATGAAACAACGTGGTGGGCCCGGGTCCACCAGTGACATCGGACGGTAAGTAAACTCTCATGGGTGTCCATGACAAGTTTAACATAGTACATAGTTTACCTAATTAGATCATCACTGTTGGTTTTTCATGGGGCCCACTGAGTAGTGGGGGTGGGCCCCCCAGTACAGTATCGGAGTCCACTCTACGACGGTTAACATATGGACAAGTGTATTCACAATAGAATAGTGTTCCGGTGCTTCTGCATGTCTACGCTGACATATTGCACTCCGCCCTTCCGAATCCAACTCTACGGTTAACAAGATCAAATTCCACCCATAGATTTTGCTGATGAACGTTCCCGATTATGTTACTCTCTACCCCCAGCAACTGCGACCGTCCGATGCTGAGACAATGGACCCCACTGCCAACGTCTGTGAAAACCTTCTCTTTCTCAACTACAATCTCCACCCCTTTCTCCATCTCCAGTACCACGTCGCCTATTGGCCGTCCCATTGCCACGGGATCTCCGTTGAAACACAAATCCAAAGCTCCACCGTACACGTACCCTTGCTTCACCTTGGACGGTCCCACCAATCTAACAATCTCCTCCCTCACTTTAACATACGCATCCTCCATCAGGAACGTGTACTCGGTGCCGGAATCGATCATCGTCTGACCGGCCCCGCTGGGATCCGGCCGGAAAACTGCGCGCGAAATGTTCAGCCTCTTCCCGCCAATTCGTATCCCTTCCATCACAACCGTATACGCTGCAGCATCAAAATTTGGCATTTGCTGACTCTGACTTCGGTCGAAGGTCAACAGGTCAACGTACCGGAACCCGCCGGAGTACGGGTTCTCACCAAGATAAAATGTTCCCACTGGTGGGACCTTCGCGAGCTTCCGACGAAGCGGCACGCAATAGGAGAACTTCGAAATCTTTGCTTGCGAAGAAAATGACAGGCGGCCGAGATTCATCCCCAGAATGCCTTCCGCCGCGCCGGTGTCCCGGGCACAGCCCAAGATCAGAGGAGGGGTGCTCTGAAGCCTGGAAAACGTAATCTTTTCCCGGACAAGATTGCCCTCAGCCAAGGTGCCGTCGGCGTAGAAGTAGGAGTAGTGGCAGAGACGGTTCTGGTCGCAATCGGTTGGTAGAGTGAAATCAGGAATCCTGGGCTTACAGAGAGGGTGGTTGCAGGGGAGAACGGAAAACGTGGAGGAGAGTGAAGGATCAAACGATGCTGGAGGAAGCTTTGCAACGGTTTTGTTGTGGCACTGGATCCATGATAACTGGCTTCCGGTGTCCAGCACCATTGATTGGCTCTGTGGCGGGGTGCCGATTGGGAGAGAAACGATCAGAGCCACTGAATACTTAAATGAAGATTTATACGCAGAGGGCTTGTTCAGAGAACCAGGGTTTGGATTAGGCTTCCGTCTGGTTGCCGAAACGAGCGAGGGAAGGAGAGTAGCAGGAGAGTCGGGGTGAGAAAGACGGTGAGAGGTGAGAGGGAACGAGAAAGAGTACTTTAAAGAGGGTTTCAGTTTGTTGAAGTTCCGGTTTCCTTGGACTGAGAGGGAGAGGGAAGAGACGATGAGAAGGAGAAGGAAAAAGTTGCAGAGAGCCATGAGAGCAAGCGAGCGAGCGAGCAAGAGAGAGAGAGAAGAGAGAAAATAGTGGTGAAGTTCGGAAGGTTTATGGAGTGGTGCGGTTTTATTTATACACTGTTTGAATGGGCCGAAAGTGTGAGAGCAAAAAACGCCAAAAATTAACGCGTTTTTGAATTGAGCGTTATTTATTTTATTTATATAGTTTGTGAGACCTGTGCTTTTTTAATAAATTGATTATGATTTTTTAAACAAGAACTTTGGACTGTTCACCAACATTTCTTTTGACTACTCAAAAGAATGAAATGGACCGGACGGTCTTGATCGTCTGAGATTTATTAAGTGGGACCCAATTGAATTTTTTGGGACCCAAACGATGTGGTTTGGTAGAGCATAGGCCATAGAGTATTTAATATAAGTAGATCTATTAAATAATTAATTTTTTTTTGCCATGGATTAAGTTTTCTAATTAAGGGAATTGGCCAATTGGGTTGAGCCAAATTTCCCAAAACCTTGTTCATTCAAATTGGGAATTTGGAGGGATGCCACTCTGGATCATGACTCCAGGAGATTTTGGCCGTTGCATTTTGAGCATTTGATCTTAACTGTCGGATCAATGGAGATTTGTCGTTGCTGTTGAGACTTGAGAAGAAAAAGTTTTTAACTGTCCTCGTACATGGTATGGCCCCACCCCACAGGACCGTTGAGGTTGCCCAGATTAAAAATTGGATGTGGGCCATAAACCATCTGGTTATTCGGATTGATGATGAGTAGACAGCCCTGTAAATCAATGGTCCACACGGACAGATGATGTGGCCCATCCAGACCGTTCGTCGGATAGGGGGTCCTCTGAATTAGCTGTGTCATTTTTTCCTGGCCAATGTATGCGGTGTACCCTCGTGACCTCGTCATCCATCTAAGCAGTCTCTAGCTGATCAGAAAGCTTACGTTGTGTTTGGATAAGTCCACAAGGCCCACTTTTAAAAAACGCCATTTTTAGGCCCTATTTGGAATGGCTTCTAAGTTTGGGGTGAGCTGCTTTGGCTGAGAAATCTTGTTCTGGATAAAACCATTCACAGTAGCCAGAATTTTCTTGTTGATTCTAGCTTTTGGAACACTCTTGTTGATTTTCAGAATTTTCAATAAACACAACTTCAGAATTTTCTGTATGGGACTTAATTTGGAATGCCAGAAGTGGTTTCTAGAAAGCCCTCGCACTGAGGCTTTGTGTTTTGAGGCTTAAAAGTGCTTTGGGTGTTTTAGATTTAGATTGTTATGTTTTAGAAAGCAATTCTTAACACATTTGGTTCATTTTTGACATTTTTGTTTATCCCAGCCCCAAGCTCAAAAGTAAAAGATTATCCAAACGGGGGATTAGTTTGAGCTTAACTACACAGATCAGACTTCTAGTTGTTATGAGTTATGATACATGCACACTACCTTTGTGATCTGATTCATCTGACTCGAATCCAATCAATTTTTCTGATTAGATACGAATCCCAAGAGTTTTTTTTTTTTCGCTTCATGGGGCTACACAACAGGGGGCAGCCCATCCCCTTTCCCTTAAATCTCCCAACCCTTGGTGGTAGCAGGATTTGATCCCAGGTCTCTATTCCAACAAGTCAGAGAATCTACCAACCGACATGAATCCCAAGAGTTGATCTGATCGATTAGGAACCGAAAATGGACTGGCTAGTACGGGTTAACTTTGGCTGTTGAGGCCCAATAGCATATGCTTTTAAGACAGTTTCTAGGCTGGACATGTTCTGGGCAGTTCACCAATTCACGCCCATGCTTTGGTATTTAGTCAAAATAAATTAAGATGTAATTACTAATTTACGTATTCTTATGGTAACTGGCATTTCCAGAAACTGTCTCAACAGCCTATGATCTTGGCCCCCAACAGCTAAAGTTTTTCTGGCTAGTTCAATAATTATTTGGATCTGTGACGTGATGTATTTGGATCAGCTCCTTAACAAATTTGATAAATTTGTCCATTTCGGACCCAATGCCAGTGAAGAAATTTCAAAAGATCCCGATTCTAGTAAAATTATTTTTCATGAGTTTTATATTTTAATATTGTTTAATTATTTCTATAATTACATGAAAAATCTATGATGCCAAAAAGACATGATACTGAAAATATAAAAATCCTTCTGATTGGTTACTACTTTATGATGTTAATTGATTGGTTATAAGTTTTTTCGGTATCATCTCTTCTCCATATTCTAATCAAACCCTTATTTATATTATTTATTTTATAAAATTTACATAAAAATCTAAATTTTTGGATAACAAAATCCCAAATTCTGCAAAGAATTTCAAAATTTTCTCCAAATCAAATTCAGTTGAAAATTTGCAGAATTTCATCAAAACTTAAAACCATGATCTGCAGAAATTCTTCTAGATGATTTGGTGTGGATTAGCTAATTGGTCCCTTGTTGCATTGCAAGTAGGATGATGGTAGGTTGGGTTTGACCCGACTTGGCTGCATTTAGCAGGAAAATAAATACGAAGACTACTTGTGGAAGAGAACTAGAGAAGATAAAGCAATCAATGGGCGGTGTTTTTATGTGTGAATATTTTGTGCATAAAACAAAATCTGATTGAGAAAGGGGCTAAATATGGATTCCTGCTGTTTCTAAGTGGAGAACAAGTAGAGCCAAATAGCCAATAGAGCATCTGTTCCTTGATAATGTCCCTTTCCAAACAGCTTCTTGTTCTGGCCCCATTATTCCTGAGCAACCGGGATTTCTTTGCAAGCTCTGAATAACTTAACAATTACAGCTGAACCGGAGAGAGTTTTATTTTAGGGCCTCTTTGGGAAGGCTGAGCCAAAGATTCAGCAAAGCTGGTTCATCTGCTTTGGAGTTCTCTAGAATCGTCAAAGAGGTTGAAGTGGAAAGCCCTTCAAATGACCGATTGATTGTCAATTTGGTCTTTTGGGATTTTTCACCATGTGGGGCCTATCTTAAAAAACCAGAAGTTGCTGGGTTCAGTCATTCCAAATGGGCACTTACAAACCCATTTAGGAGGTCTGAACTGAAGATTGAACATAACTGGTTTAGCTGCTTTGAAGCGGATAGCCCTTCAAATAACCGACTGATAGCCAATTTGGGCTATTTGGATTTTTGCCATATACATATAAATTGTTCAAGTGAAACCACCTTGAAAAGCCAGAAATCGTTGGGCTTCAATCCTCCCAAACGGATACTTATAGGGAGTCCAGAACATCAAGAGAATTTCGTTTCAAGTAGAAGAGAGTTGTTCCACAATGGTTTGGTTGATTGTTTGTGTCCCATCCCATTTTTTGGCTTCAAGGCTTGCTGTTTCCCCCTGATTTTGTGGAATACTAAGGTTAGACAGCATGTCACAATGCACACACAAACACCATCCAAGGGGTATCTACTTGTTGGGACCCACCCTGCATGATCCAACCTAATTGATGGAGATGCATGCATCAATCCAAGTATGCAACTCCCAACTGACCAACCCCTTAAAAGCTCTTTCATATATAGAATTAGGCTTATTGTGCAAAGGACCCATGACTAATTGACCCAAACAGTGTTTGTTGTCCATGACTGAATGGTCCCTCCATAAAGATTTTCAAGACAATTTAAATTTGATCATAATTGGATAGTTGCTGAAATCTTGACCATAAGATTATATTTTCTAAAACTCAATAGGGTTGGGACATGGTAGAGCCTAGAGGGTGCTTTAGTAGTTAGATGGAGCTTACCTGGACACTTGTGAACTCTTCTAACCTGTAGAGTCAGTAGACTCAGCATTATTATTCCTTCTCACTACATATTTCATATCTTGGGTTTAGACAAAAGGCTAGCGCTATAGGCACATGCCTCTAGCTTGTGCAACACTTGTTTCTGTTGGATATTCAAACAAGACAGTTCCATCCATTATCCCATGTTGGGGGTTTTATAATAACTTTGACTGGAAGGTTATAATAACCCAACTTATATATGGTCCACCAACCGGCCCACCCCACTTTTCATCTTTACATTTAATGATAAAAAGGATAAGTCTAGTTCTTTTCTAGTCCAATGGTTTGACTTATATATGTTCTCTAGTAATTCTATTTATAATTGTATCTAGAAAAACTAAAGTTTGATTAGTTTACCAAAATGGGTCTCAATTTATGTTAATTAATGAAAATCTATTTTTCCTTTAAGTTCCATTTTTTTTTTCATTTAATTTTATACTGGGTTTTTGTTTCCTTGAAAGGGGTACTTTTAAATTTACATTTCTAGAAATTAAAATTACTAATATTTAACCTTGAGACATTTTTTTATTATCAATTCATCAAACATCGATCAGAAGTTTTCAACCTCTGAATTTAAAAAAATGTAGGTTTATGAAATTAAATTAAGTGAGAAAATGAAATCTTACCATGTAATTTATGGGTTAAGGATTGTTAGGCAGCGTTGTAGGGCCAAAGGAGAATATAATTGAAGTTGTGATATCACTTTTTGAAATAATTAAACTTTTAACTTCATGGGTGTTGATATGAAAAGATACACCAGAGAGAGAGAGATATAATTCTCATTATATTATAGGGAGAGGAAGACAGTTGCCCTAAAAGAGACAATGTTATATAGGTGAACTTAGGATGAACATGGCTCTACAAGCCTAGAAAATGCATTGATTTTGAAGACAATATCTTTGGCAATTACTGACAACTACTTCCCTGAAAAAAAAAAGATTATTATAATGGAGGGGTCCAATTATAATATAAATTTATAAGTTTTGAGTAGACATGAAATATATAGATTATTAGATGAAATTGCCGCCCTTGGAAGCAATCAATGGAAAGTAGTTCATGACTTCATGAAGATGAGCTATACAGTCTAGATCACGAGAATCTATGTGCTTGCAGAAAATTGATGTATTAAGGGTTGGATCCAGGGTCCCATCAACTTTCGTAGTCACAATCATCAGATAAACTTTTAAGATATGATCTATTAGAAGAAATTTCCACAGAGGAAACAAATGGAAAAGGTCCATGTAGCTGACTCCAAACAAGTTTAGATGATGAATCTGTCACAGTGATGAATGACAATGGGACTGAAGTTTACTTGATTCTTTTCTTCTTTTGTTTTCGGTGCAATAAGTTTTTTTGTATCTCAAGTACTGTATCTATAAATAATGAAAGAAACCGGATTCTAGGGCTATAGGACAAGAAAAGAAACAACGAAGGAAAGCTACAAGTTTCCATATATTCCATGTTTAAAGGAAATGTACACATAACCGACTTCTATGATCCTGAGGATGATTGGTGGCAGAAAAATCAGTTTGAAACTTGGTGGAAAAATGCTTTATTCTACATTTTCAAAGGCTTAGGAAAGAACATGTTCATTAGGGGGGGGGGGGTGTTTGTTTTATGTGTATCTATGCAGAGTGTTACCTATTTCTGTGATTTTTAGGTATAAAAAATGTTGGGTGTTTTTAAATGTGAACCCATCATGTGGGACTCAGACACCGCTGTAGAAAAAGGTCAGCAAATTAAGGAGAGTGATAAACTGATAATGGAAGCCACGGACAATGAAATCTGATTTTTAAATTTAAAAAGTGCTAATTTTCTTTTGAATCAGTGGAGAAATTCACAAATTGGTTCCAAAAACAATTGATCAGAAATCTAAAATTGGCTTTTGTTGATTCTAATGTTTCTAAACTCAGAAATTATTGACTACTGAGCGTCTGCTTGGTTTGTTGGAATAGGATCTGAAATTAGAATCAAAATGAGCTATTCTAATTCTAACTGTTTAATTGGACAGAATCAGAGTATCATTTTCATTTAGGAGTGTTGATTGGACTGAATTTGGTCCAATCCGATTCAATTCAATGTGAATCCATTACAAATGGACTTGGTCCAATCCAAACCAATAAATAATTTGGACCATTTTGGAGCAGTCCAATTTGTTCAAGTTCATTTTAATTTAGATTGGTTTCAATCCATTTACACCTATATCCTTATCTTATATAAATAGACCAAATATTGGCTTAATCCAATCAAATCTAATATAAATTTATTACGATGGATCAGGCCCAGTCCAATCTAATAAATATTTTGGACCGGATTGATCTAATCTACTGTCTTTTTGGTCAATCCAATCTATCCAAATTGATTTTAGATTGGACGAGGTCCAGTCCAAAACCGGTCCATTACACCCTTATTTCCATTTGTGGGGGAATGACATTCTCCCATTTGAGGGTATGGCCATACCGACTAGGGGTGCAACTTTTTCGGGTTAGGGTTGAGATTTTGTCAAAAAATTCAAAGGGCCCAACCCGAAGCTCGAACCCAAAACAGTGTAAACTGTTAACTTGGGCCAACCCGACTTGCACCCCTAATTCCAACCCTTCCCCTAGGATTGAGAATCTCATTAATTCTAGGTTAGGGGTGGCAAATGGGTGGATTGGGTGTGTGTTGAGTACCAACCCATTCATAATGGCCCACTAGTTCATTTCCCATATTGAAGAAATTATAAAAAAATGTACTATAGAAAATGCAAAAAAGTGTAGGAAAATGGTAAGAAATTACAGAAATTTCAGAAAAAATGTAGGAAAGTGTAGAATTTTGCAAGGAAATATAGGAAAATGCAAAGAAATGCAGAAAATTGCAAGAAAATATGGGAATTGTAAAAAATTACAGAAATGCAAAAAAAGAAAATTATTTTATTATGTGTTTTTTTCTTTTTTTTTCATGTTTTCTTTATATCTTTATATGTGAATTGAATGCCAAATAATATCTATTTCAAAAAAGAAAAAAAATAAAAGGTCAAAATTTGAAGCTTTTTTACAAGGGATAAAATTGAAATCCCAATTAATTCCAATGCTATCTTCCAAATTAACCAAACAACATCAATTGGAATTAGGAATTTGAATTGGCTCCCCGTAGAGCATGCCGCATTTTATAATTTTAAGCCCACACTTTATGCCGTGGGGGTGCATGTGTGGCATGCTCTGTGGAGAGCCAATTCGAACTTGTTTTCAAGGAGAGTTATATAAGCTTGAATTTTTGGGGCAAATTGAGCTACACTTTCTCCTATTTTTGAATTTTCCTTTTGATATTGGTTTATGAAATTCTAAGGTTGCTGCCCCTCCACCAAGAATAAAGTGTGGGGTTAAAAAACATGGTGGGTGCTGCTTATCCATTGCACGGTTGGGATGTGAAATGGGTTCATGTGGGGCGTGTGCTTTGTGGGGAGCTAATTCGAACTTGTTCATAAGGAAGTGTTTTAAGCTTGAGTTTTGAGGCAAAATGGGCTAGGTTCTCCTCTATATCTTTGATTTTTTTTTTTAATAATGGTTAATAAAATTTTAAGGTTGTTGCCCCTCCACCTAGAAAAAAGTGTGGGGTTAAAAAAACATTATGATGCTATTTATCCCAACGTTATGGTGCTATTTCTTTTGATAATGGTTAATAAAAATTTAAGATGGTCGCTCCTCCACTTAGAATAAAGTATGGGGTTAAAAAAACGTGGTGGGTGTTGCTTGTCCCCCTGCACAGTTGGGATGTGCTGTGGGGTTCATGTGGTGCATTCTCTATGGGGAGCCAATTCGAACTTGTGTCCAAGAGAGAGTTATTTAAGTTTGAGTTTGGGGCAAAGTGGGTTATGTTCTGCAGTTTTGAATTTTCCTTTTGATAATGATTAATAAAAATTTAAGGTTGTTACCCCTCCACCTAGAATAATGTGTGGAGTTAAAAAAATGCGGTGGATGCTGCTAAAATTCATTTTTAGATTAATTTGCATTTAAATTTTTGGTGATGAGATCGAACTCAATGTGATTAGTTCTAGACTTCATTTTATCAATGAAACAACTTCAAGAAAGAGTTTGGCTTACGATATGTATCAGCTTTCAAGTTCATTAAATGCTAAATAGTAGGATTTAGGATAAGTGGCCATAATTATTGGTTAATACCCTTCCTATAGATGGTCTGATTCAAAACTTGTAAACAGAAACAATTTCAATCCATGATGAGTATCTTCCCTTTAAATCACACGTAATGATACTTTGAACCGGATATATATGGTATATGTTTGGCATTGATGTTGTAGTTGAGAAAACGGTACTGCTGATGTGTGATTTGGAGCACTGTTTTCTGAAAAAACAGTACCTTTATTTTTGTTTGGAATCATTGTTGTCAGGTAGGATGTTTCCTGGAGCAACAACAACTTTTTCTGTTTGGTACCATTGTTCCTGGAAATGTTTTCAGCACTGATATCCATTATCCAGTGCCACATCAGTGCCACATCACTGCCCTATTGGCAATAACGAGTTGCAGCTCTAGAAAACGTCAAATTTGGCATTACTCTAAGCCATAGCTTCCCGATTTCTGAGGCATGGCTTGGAACACTGTTTTTTATAAAAAAACGGTTCCAAACAAATACCCATTTTCTGAAGCACCATTTTTTCCGATGTGGCACTGATGTGGCATCGTTACTCTAGAAAACGGCAATGATGCCAAACAGCCCCATAATGCATCCTAGGTTTTATAGTTTTAAAAAAGAAAAAGGTTTAGAAGTAATCCAAACGAATTTGGCGTATTGGAGATGATGTTCATGTGGCTTTGAGTTTAAAATGGAAGTGAAAAAAAAAAATAAAACCCTCTTTAATGGAACTAGTGAGAATCCCTCCTTTGCAGTACAGCCCAGATTATTTGGGTCAAGATCACCATAATCATCATCTAAACTTTGTCGCATGGGTGCATTCTCATGTATCTTGAATCTGATTAAGGAGCAATATATTGCTTTGAAGGAACACTTTAATACGAGTATAAAAAAACAAATCAGCAACGGGTTTAGGGTTTATTCAAAAAGGAAGAATAGTAGAATACAGTGAGGGAAGAGTAGGCAAAAGAAGCGTCGGTCGACAATGAATTTGATCATGGACCATGCAAAAGTAAAAATTAAAAACTAAAGTAGAAATAAATAAATATCTGATTACACAATTTATCTTTCAAAAGAAGAAAGATTACACAGTTTCACAATTGTTATATGATATGATAGGTATGGAAAGAAGATGACATGTCGAAAATCCTCTGGACATTTGAGAGATGAAAAGCCAAATAAAAGGGAGCGTCTGCTGGTTCCTTTTTTTGCTTTCTTGTGTTCATGGATTCATCGTGTTTGAAATATTTTGGCCTCATCTGTGTCGTGGCTGGGGAATTAATGGCCGCCCCACAATCTCTCTCCACAAAGCCATGAATCTTCCATGTGACAGCTTCTAAGGTGGTGCTAACAAAGATCAAGAAGACCGTGACCCATGAATCTTTCATGTCGCAGATTCTGAGGTTGCAGTACTGGAGCAGGGTTTCATGTGTTTGTCAATCACCTTATTACACTAAAAGCTATAGACAAAGGTGGAGACAAATGACATGTGAAGTGCTTGGGGCATTGCCTGCATTAGTCACTTTTTTTTAAGGAGAGAGATATTATTCTGAGATCTGGTGCCACAGGAATTTGGTTTTCGGCCACCATTACTTTTTTGTTGACATGTTCAAAGGATCACGACCAGGTAATACTAACAGTTCGGCCTCAGCAGTGTGGTTGATTTGGTCATGGCTGTAATCGGAATCGATTCGATCAACAGTGTTCATTTCCAATTCATCTTGTTCATGATCATAGTTATTTTTAGTTTATTTTATTAATAATATATAATACTGGGAGAATGACTGTTCAGTACACTCTAAGAATTTTTAGCCCCACAGTATAGTTGAGTAGGTGTCAGCTCGAAATTATGCCAATACACAAACGGGTATTAGTGTTTTAGAATAGGGATATTTATCATTTTGAATTGTATAAGATTGCAGTAGAATTCAGAATTCTGCAGTATGGTATAGTGCACTTTTCTATATAATATTTCGATCATTGTTTTATTGATTTGAATATGATAAAAACTGATATGAATTGATTGGAGTCTTAACTTTAACAAGTCAAAGTTGGATTTATCTATGCATATCCGATTAGATCTGATCTATTTGTAGTCTATGCCTACTAAGTTGTATGATCTTTTTGTTTTTTAACAACTACCTTTCATCAACTATGAAATTTTTTAGAGAGCAAATGGGACTATTAGAATTTGAAAATGGGATAAAAAAACTCAGCCTTAAAATCAGAAACGCTAGAGACTTCACCAATTAGTAATAGAAGATGAAAATAGGATTGGAACTCAGCCTTAAAATTAGAACCCCTAGACTTTGCCAATTAGTAAACTGTGCTCGGGTCTTTTACCCATAAGACACAATAACCTACAATCATACATTGGGAACATCTCCCCTTGGATGACAATTAAGATGTTTCTGATGTGTGGCTGTAGTTTCTTGTGGATAGACTTGTCGGTAGCAGATCCAGACTTAGATATGATGCGATAAAACCAACTAATTGTTTTTATATGGGGCATCAACTATCCTATCCTCTATATAAAAGTATTAAAATTTTGTCAATAGTTTGGTAGCTGAGATGGTCAGTCGGCATCCCTCCAAAATATCAGGTATATGATAAAACCCACAAAATCGTGGGCTCTCCATGATATACCAGTGGGCCTCATGTGCACTCTTCTTTATTCTTATTCAATACCCCCAATAATGCCAAAAACTGTTTTTAAATTTTAATTTAAATAATAAATACATTAGAGTAGCTCATTATTTAAGTAGCTTAAAACGATGATATCTTTATTTAAAATAAGACAATGAATTAGTATAACAGGATGAATCCTTGAAATTATAACTATTATTATTATTATTATTATTATTATTATTATTATTATTATTATTATTATTATTATAATAAAGAAGTATGCATTAATCCTAGAAAAGAGACTCTGGAATCATGGTCGACCCTTAACATATCTAAATCCAGACAACATAATTAATCTAGATATGATTAAATTGGTGGTTGATAAAATCCAAGCCTCTATTAGATTCTAGCTAGGGGAAACAAAGTTTGTCATGTCGGAAGTGATGCTGCATACAAAAATGGACTGGTATTTGTAATCAGAACAAATACACATGCTTCTTCACATGTAACAACAATGGAGTGGCTTATTTAATTTTTTGCCCTGCAATCACATTGGAGAGGAATCAATTGCCTCTCTCTCTCTCTCTACTATTAATCAATCCGAGAACACTGGGAAGAATCAAAGTAATCAATCTCATAATAAAGCAAGTTAGGTCTCTAGTAGCTCATTTTCACCTTGTTATAGTTAAGTGGGTGTTCTTTCTTACACTTCCTATGCTAGCCAATCACCTTATGAGAGGTGTTCCAGACCAGTACACTTGGGAGTAACTGAATTTTAAACGAGCCTTGGACACCTGTTATGCAGTGATTGGTCGGTGTAAGAAGTGTATGAAACGAAGGTGGCAGTCCTTTTTGTTTAGAAAAAACAAGATCATATATTCAGTGTAACGAACAAGATCACGGTTTTGCACTCAATATATTTGTATATGCACTCTTCCCTTAAAAAGAGTGTAAATACAAATATATAGAATGCATTCTGATACATGTAAATGTAAAGTTAGTTTAGTTTTGTATTGATATATTTATTTTTAGTTGTAATGGGTATAAACACAAATTCCTAGATTATTTTTTTTTTAATTTTTTTTTTACATTGACCTATTTTGAGTGCAAATTGGATAAAAATTTGCTCTCATTTGGTTTTATTTTATTTCATCAGCAATGAAAATTAATAAACAAAATAAAGCGAAAATTTAACAAGAATAAATCAGAATTTACAATCAAACACTGGGCTAAAATATTCTGGGGGCATCTCCACTCCAAGCACATAGTGAAGCAGTAGCTTTAATGGTGCATCAACACTGGGCTAGAGTCAAACGTCTTCTTAGCACAAAATGTCTGAACGAAGAGAAGCATAGGTGGAGCCTTTTGGCCATACAATCCAGCTGCTTCACGTCACGTCTATATCTACCTGTTTAAGCTTTTAGGATCAGAGTGATGTTATCACCTGTTTAAACTTTTAGGTTAAATGATTATCTGAAATGGTATCAAAGCCTATTTGATCAAGTAGTCTAGTGTTTGATCCTTTACGTTCCTATTATAAGTAATTAAATTTCAGCACAAGGTAGAAGCATGCTTGTGCTTGTCCATGCTTTCAAGCCTGATGGATTTCCAAATGAAAGGGTGTATCTAGGGGTGCTCATGGTGTGGTTAACTGAACTGTGGGCCTACTTTTGAAACCGAACCTGCATAACCCGTTTTTAGAAGATTGGTAACTGAAACTGAATCGAAGCTGATCAGTTAACCGATTGACCAATTCGGTTAATTGTCTGTTCAGTTTGTTGGTTTTTTGTTTTTTATATTTACAATATATTATAAAAAAATATATAAATATATAATAAAAAGCTATAAATATATATATAATATCATATTTTAAATAATAAATAATATATTATATATTATAAATATACATAATGCATATTTGTTAATTTATAATATATGGAAAATATAAAATATATATAAAAATATATAATATACATAAGTATACATAAAATATATAGAAATATATGTATGCTGGTCGGCTCAGTTAACCGTTGGTCTTCTATATTAGTTAACCGAAATCGAACTGGTACCTTAGATTTTTTTTTTGTTAAATATCGAATCGAAATTGAACCGACCTGTTCGATTATCTAGGTTTTGGGTTCGGTTTTGGTCGATTTTTCGGTTTTTCTTACTCACCCCTAGGTGTATCAGAGAATAAAAACCTATTCAGGAGACTCATATCTAACATCTTAAGCTTTTATGTTGAATGGTTGTTGATAAATGACTTTAAATAAGATATTGAGAAATATAAACATTACCTATTCTATAGTCCTTTAAATCTTTTTACTTCCTCTCTAAGATAGTAGCTCATTCAACCGGACAAAAATGAATGATATTGATCTTCACTATTACTTGAGCAATGGTAATGGTAAAATCTTGGACTATCAAGCATGAGAACATGATTTCAAGTCAAAGAGCAACCACTTTGTGCCGAAGAAAAGGTCCACCCTCCTCCCAAGACCCACCATCACTGGTAATGGCCTTTCTTATTGAGCTTTGCAGTTATTAAATTTTATTGATCATCTCTTAATTTGTAATTTGTGTTTGATATCAACTGTTTTGATGGTACTTACTAGTTTGAGAATGGCTGCAACCAAAGTCGATTGTTTTGGGGTGTAAGATATTGATGTTCATCAAGGGGATAAAGTTGTTCGATCGAAAATCTTAGTGTTACATTGGGCTTATACTTAACCTAGATGAAAGGATAATTTTTCCACAACATGGTTGATTTGTTTTTTTTTGTTTTTGGTAAAAGCTAATTCATTGATGAGAAGGAATTGAGTCCAGCAAGTTAGCCAGCAAAATTGGGGCAAGATTCTACAAAAGTACCGGAATCATATTTTCCTTTTTAAGCTAGCCTATGAGTTCGGCTTCAGTCCAGGCACCCTATATCAGGACACCGTTCGCGCATTTGGAGGATGCGTGGTGTTAGTGGCTATTGCCGTAGTTTGGGTTAAGCAAAATGCCTATGCTCTCCTCTCCTGTCACGAGTGAAAAATCTCTGTTCATTCTCTTTCTCCCCATCTGCCCGTCGGCGAAAAATAACCATCATTGGCGGCGGAATCAACCTCAGGTATTGTGTTTTTTGCATCTCTTATTTTTTCATGAAAACTAACCCTAATGGTTTTGGATGGCAGTCACCCACCCGGCGACGATTGCACAACCATCACCGCCAGCGACAGACAACCATCACCGGCGGTGGAATCAACCTCAGGTATTGTCTTCTTTGCATCTTGATGAATCAATTTTTTGGCAAAGTACCTCATCATTTGGTCTGCTTCCAAGTGGTTGATGACTCAGAGGTCGAAATGGAGAACTTTTGCTGGATGAGGACCTGGATGTCGAACTGACTAGGTCGAGCTGGGGGCAGATTAGGTGCCGAGCTGGGCAGGTTAGGTGCTGAACTGACTGGGCCAAGCTAGGTAGGTTAGGTGTCGAATTGATTGGGTCGAGCTAGGTAGGTTAGGTGCTGAACTGACTGGGTCGAACTGTGCAGGTTAGGTGCCGAACTGACTGGGCCGAGCTGGGCAGGTTAGGTGCCGAACTGACTGGGCCGAGCTAGGCAGGTTAGGTGCCGAACTGACTAGGCCAAGCTGGGCAGGTTAGGTGTCGAACTGACTGGGCCGAGCTAGGCAGGTTAGGCGCCGAACTAATTGGGGGGCCGAGCTGGATTGATTGTTGAACTTCGTAGTTCTTTAGAGACTTGCAAGGAATCAATGTCAGAGGACCCAGGGTGGCTAACCTGGCGAGGTCGCTCTAATGCTTAAGTCAATACTCTCATAGTAGACTGCGAGTTAAAAATCACAAAGTATGAGAGCTAGAATATGCTTACTTGCCCCCTTATGCCATTGGGGTTGGTGCCTTTATATAGGCATTGTTTGCCGTGGGCTTCACGCACCGCATCCGAGGTTTCTGAGAGGTCGTCTAAGTGGTCCGAGATTCCCGGAGGCAACCGCCATGCACGTTGACCACCCTCCGGATCGTTCGGTACGTGGGCCAACTTCCAAGGATCGTGGGAATGTTGGGATATGCATGCCGGACTTGTCGGCGAGCATGTCTCGCTGGTCGCCAGGTCGGCGCCTATGCTAGGCCGCTAGTTTGGCGCCTGTGCCAGGTCGCCAGGTTGGGACACCTTCATCTTGGCTAAGGCAAGTTGTTGCCTAAGTGGTTCTGGGTGTCACCTATTTGTTCCGAGATGCCATGTGTCACAATGTCATTGAAGGGCCAAATCTGCTCTTATCACATCTCTTCTTCTTCCATGAGAACTAGGATTTAATCCACTTACCTTATTTTTTCTACTTTGTAATTTAACATCAATAAATTTTAAAATTCTTTGTATGATTCTTTGCATCTCTTCTTCTTCCATGAAAAGAGGGGTTTATTCCAATTATCTTAGTTTTTCTAGTTTTGTAATTTAACATCACTAATTTTTAAAATTCTTGTAGAATTTTAACATCAGCAATTTGCATGAAATTTTAACATCATCAACCTTAACAATCTGTTATTGTAAAAAGTTGAAGTATAACTGCTTTTCTTTTTTCTATAGTTTTTTATTTAAAAATCGGAATAACTCCATACATCCCAAAAAACTAGAGATGCAGGAAGCTACAACAACCAGCAGTACTAGGTTTTCCTCAGTGACCCCATCCCTAGCTAAAGCATCCAGTGAAGTGAGTGAACTGTTTGCATATCTAGGGTTCACTTGAACAAGCATGTCAAGTGAATTGCAAGTACTTGAGCTTTCTAACTAGGAATCTGAATAACCAATCGACAACCATCAAAGTATAATTTCTTTTCCCCCTCCTCGTACACCACTCAATCGGCAACCCTCTGATGTCTTCCACAGAGTACCCTGCTAGCACTTGTCATTCCTTTATTATCTCATCCACAGTTACACCCTTGAACTCCTTTTCTGTCAAAACCTAGCAAGCGTTTTTAACTGTGATGAGCCCAATCAAGAGCTGTACATTCAGTTTCTTTTCTTTTCTTCAAAATTCTAGCATTACTTTCACCCCATAAGCTTCCTATTACAACTATTATAGTGCATTGCCACAGAATTTCCCCTTTTTGGTATACACATGTGGTAAGTTGCAAAGGAAATAGTTTTGTAATACTAGCAGGCAGATACCATACCTCACTAAAAAGAAGCAAAAAAGTGGTTCCATACCTGAGATGCAAAAGGGCAAGGGATGAAAAGACACTTTACACTTTTCCTCATTCAATCCAAGGACACACACAAGGGGAAAGAGACCATATCTTCCTTTCCCATTTTTTGTATATTGATTTTACCTTTAATTTTGGAATCTGGAGAGGCTTTCTATCTGTCTCCTGCACGGGTGCCATAAGTGATTGTTTCTTCCTTTCTTCTATGTTTATTACTAATAAAACTCTTTGATCTCACTAATGATAAAAAATAACATGGAATTGTTTTGCTTCTTTATAGATGTTTGTGAGTTAATGTTGTTGATTTTATACACACTAACCAATACTGGAAACTGTGCCTATATTCGTTTTGTGTAGATAGCAATGTATGCTTGAGTGATGTAACAATGCCTTCCAAGTCATAATTCAAGTAGATGGTCATCTAGTTAAATAGAGTTTGTTAGATTGTATTAAACAGATTATCTTAAGCAGTCATGGACTCATGGTTGTCATCCATTTAATTTGAATTTCATAACTTGTTATTACCAGAAATGAGCTCCCAATACAGAATACGTACAAGGCCATTTGATCATTTAATATCTCATTTATTAGTGCAGAAATGAGCTCCAATCGATTTCTCAGAGTACATCTTGTAAAAAAATTGAAGTAAAAAATCTGTGATTGTGGAAAGAAATGTATAATCCGTGTGTGGGAGATAAATTTAAACCCGCAAAGGTTGTTTTATAGTTGTTCCGGTATTGTTTTGCAACTATTTTGAATGGGTATATCCTACCACTACTTCAAATGAAGCCACATCATCAACAAATGAAAGGCGTAAAGAAACTAGTGGCGGAGAGATTGATAGATTACTATTTGAATTGGATAGACGTGTGCACCCATTGGAGTATTTGAAAGCTGATCAACACCTACTTGTTGAAGAGTTGAAGAAGATGCGAGTTTTGCTCATTTTTTAATGTTTGGGTTTCTTGTGGTGTATATGTTTAAGAACTAGCAATTAAAGAACATGAGTAGAGTAGAGATTGATAGATTACTAGTAAGGCTTTTGATATAGTGGAATGGTGAAATATGATCCAAGAAACCAACGGTTCAGTTAAAAAATTTTGAATCTTGGTTCATCAGCTTCTTATTATATTTACGTAAAACCGAAAGGCTGGTCTATCAGCTTCTTATTATCCAATTTGAATCCTGTTTCTTTCGAGTCTTGGTAGAAAATTTTTTCACAAATAGATTGATATAGCTTTACAGTAAAACCGACTGGTCTAAGTGATTCAACAATTTAATTTGGAGGAAAAATGTTTATGGGGGCCTCATGAAGTGAATTGATACAGTTTAATAAGTTATTCTGTTGCATTCGAATTAACTTTAATTAGGTAATTTCATTGAAAATTGAAATGGGGTCATTTCAGGTTCTCAGTGGAGGAAGCCATTTCCAGTTTTAGTTAACATTCTGAAATGGTGATAAATAAGCTCACATAGTAACATATGCTAACTGATGGAGATGATTTGTAACTAACTTCCGGATATTTGGAGAATAACCATTGTGTAGCCTCTTCACAAACTTGATAGAAAATGAAAACAATTTATTCTCTGTGTATGACAATTCACAAACACTTTCAATTTATTCTCTCTGTGTATGACAATTGACAACCCACCCAAATCCACCCACCTAATACCAGATTCCGGTATCATGTCTTTCCCGTATGGCTGTATCATAATTGGACAAGTTCCAATCGAAGGCATTCAAACCATACTTAAAATTCCATTCAAGTTAACCATACTATCCTCTTTTCTGAGAACTACTACTGAAGGTATGACCCCTACATGTGGTTGTTGGTTGTTGGTCTTCATGATGTCCAATCCATGATGACCGATGACCCATACATGTGAACATTATAATTTATTAGTGTTGCATGAATTTGTAAAAATGATTAGGATCTAAAGTTTCTAACAAAAATTCACCTGACTTGGTTGAGATCCATTGGATATGACTTCACTAAATACTTGCTCAATGCTTCTGCCTATATATAAAAAATAATATGCTAAAGAACATAATTTTATGGGTCATATGAAGAAAATCCACACACCACTAGGATTATTAACAAATGAGGTAGGACACATGAACCAATGTGGCAGGCTGTTAAAATTATGATGTCAATCCTATAACACATAATACAAGAGATGTTTTCATTTTGAAGAATTACATTAAATTGAAACCATAAAAAAAGAAAAATTACATGATCCATTTCTACTTGCAATAGTGATGCGAATCAACTTGAGGCATATAAAAAAGAATCAAAGCTGCTCCTATGCTTATTTGGCATAATGGTTTTTGAAACCGACCCGAAGATTAAACCGGTCAGGGGTCTGATTATCGGGTTGAACGGTCGATCTGTTCTGACATAAAAATAAAAAATGGTCAAAAACGTTCAAATAGTCCAAATGGTTCGAATGATAAACCACTTGGTTCAGCGGTTTACTGACCAAAATCAACGATTTTTGGGGAAAATCTAGTTTTGGGGGAAAACGGAACTGGTCAGGTGACCGGTTCCTGGTTTTTCTGGTTCGACCATCCGATTTGGTTTTGAAAACCATGTTTGGCATTATTACGATGAAATGGGTCCCACACGAACATATTTGACTTGTAAGTGGCTGGGGGTGGCTAACTTGGGGGCAAGGATCTAAGATGACCCTTTTATGGTTGTTTTACAGAATTAGTTCAAAGTGTTCTCCCCATATCTGGGGTATCAAGCAGGGCTTTAGGACAAACTGTGAAAAATTAATCTCATAGACCAGAAAGACAAGGATTTATGATAATGATTATAGGAGACCCTTTCTCCTGATTTAGACCATAATTTAACAATCCCATATAATTTGGAGCAAGGATTTTTTCCTACAAGTAAAGGACACAAGAAGATTCTTTGATTTGTACCTGACAGTAGCTTGCAGCTGATTAGCTGCCTGCTAGTATTTCACAACAAACATGTAGTGGGAATAAAGTGAGAAGAAAGTGACGGGCTGAAGTCATTGCAGCCAAGGTTCCAATGAATGTATATATCGATTAACTTATTAAAAAAGAAGGAGAATAAGAGAAATGCATGTCCGATGAATTATGTGCAGTCACACCAAATAAAGGCCAAATTTTAGAACAAACCTTATCTAGTTCAACATTCATTATCTATTGACTTGATGACAGGGAAGAGAAATCGATCTCAAAATTTCTTTTAGCAATAAATGAAATTTGGGCATGAAAATTAGACCTTAAAAATTCAAACAACTGACAAAAGTTACTTTTTTATTGACCTGAGTTCTTCAAAGTATTACAACTAGTCAATTGGAAATAAATTATTTTGTTAATGTGTTATAAATGTATAAATCACATAACCTGCAGAGCCCAACTTTTTTGTTTTCCCAGAAATGAAATTTGAGACAAAGAACTGCATAACTGAATTTAATAGATCTTTTATTACTTTGATTGGTGAATCTAACAGATAAATATCACAAATTGATAGTGTAGGGTATCAATTAATTAGACGCGATAGGATAATAAAATGGACACTTTTATATCAATCAAGCTTATGCAATTCCTTGTAAAATATCTTAGGGTTCCTGGTGCAATGCACTTAATTTCATGCATGCCATCTTATCATTCATGAAGAGTGATGTTAAGGTAAGTGGGTTAAACCCTAATTTTCATTGATGAAGAAGAAGAGATGCAAAGAAGACAATACATGAGGTTGATTCCGCCACCGGTGATGGTTGTTTGTTGCCGCTGGGTGGACGGATGCCATCCAAAACCAGTAGGATTATTTTCATGGAAGAAGAAGAGATGCAAAAACCACAATACTTAAGGTTGATCTCACTGCTGGTGATGGTTGTGTAGTCGCCGACGGGTGGATGGGGAGAGAGAGAGAGAGCGGAGATTTTTCACTCGCGAGAGGAGAGGAGAGGCGTTTTGCTTAACCCAGACTATCTTCAGCCCTTCACACAATTCGGAGGATGCGCCGCGCGTCCTTTGAATGCGCGAACGGTGCCCTGATATAGGGTGTCTGGACTGAAGCTGAACTTTGAGACCTTTTGACTAGACCTGTTCATGGGCCAGGTAGCTCGATGGCCCGGCCCGCACCCTGGTCGGGCTTGGTCATGTAATTAGGCCCGCAGGCCTGACCTCGGGCCTAACACAGTAAGCCCGATTGTGTTTCAGGCCGGGCTCAGGATTTGTCAAAAAAACCCAGCCCAAGCCCGGCCCGACTCAACTCAGCATTTTATATTTTATACAATATATAATATGTATTTTATATATTATATAAAATATATACATAATATAATATTTATTAAATTATATATTTATAATTTAATATAAATACATTTTTTATTCTTTTCTTCATAATTTTTCTCTCTCTCTCTCTCTCTCTCTCTCTATTCAGCCGCTTTAGCAGTAATAACGGTATGGGCTAAATTTCGGGCTCGGGCTCAGGCCTGGGCTTTGGGCTTTTTATAATGGCCGGGCTCAGGCCCAAGTTGTAGGCCCGATGGTCGGGCCGGGCTCGGGCTCGGGCCTTAGAAAAATCTGTTAATACAAAGTGAAAGCCCGGCCCGACCCATGAACAGGTCTATTCTTGACACATAAAACCGACACAATTATATCTTTCATAGACTTCAGGTATGTCTTTACACAAAAAATAGGCATCTCGAACAACTATAGGATTCCTTTCTTTTAGAGCTATGATGAGAGATAAGTTATCACTTTCCAAAATGAACGGCCTATTGAAGAAGCTCTTTGCTAGAACTAAACCTTTGAGACAGGATATGGCTTCAGCTTGTAAGGCAGACAAACACAAAAAATGGCCAAAGCTAATTGCCAAAGTCCTTCTGGAACTATCTCTAGCAACAACTCCATATGCCGCATTGCCTTTTCCATCAAAAGAGCCGTCCATATTGATTTTCAGGAAATTTTCTTGTGGGGGATTCCAAAAAGCTAGTTGATTGACTTCTTTAGACACTTGAGAGAAGAATTTTGCCATTTTCTCGGTAAAGTCATCTTCCTCTCCCTCCAAGACCTATTAAAAGCCACGATAGAAGAATAAGGATTAGGAGGAGAATCATTAAATATGCATTTGTTTTTGATTTTCCAGATGATTCATAGTAGGAAAGCAGATTGACTTAATAGCTCCTCCTTCCTGGATTTATCTACAGAACAAGAAGTTTCCCAGAATTCCTACCACTTAGCAAAGTTTACAAAATTCTTAACCAAATCAGAATAATAATTGAAAATTGAACCAAAGCACACTACTTTTGCATGCTCACAGAGGAAGAGAGCATGAAGAACAATTTCAGGAGATTTACCACAAACCTGACAAGTATTAGAATTAGATAAACCTCTCTTTTCAAGATTCGCTCTTACTACCATTGCTTCCCAAACACATCTTCAAATGAAATGTTTAATTTTTGGATCCATCTTTAAATTTTAGTTTTCTTTCCAAACTTTACATAGGCTGTACACCATGGATTCTTTGGGGAGTATTGCTCATCCTTCGCTCCTGTTGTTAAACTCAGACGTGAATGCACCTGTACACCACAGAAGTAAAAGAATCTTGAGTGGAAAAACAAATCCACTTTACCAGCACTTTAGCAACACACCAAAGAGCTGAGATGACCCAACATGGCATTCATCCAAAGTGACACTTTTCCCAAAGACTATAAATTGTAAGGTGATCTGTGTTATGTTATTCAAGAAACGGCCCATTATCTCTCTCTTTCTCTCTCTCTCTCTCTATATATATATATATATATATATATATATTTATATATATACTCTTACTAACATTAGGAAATGTTACCATTTAAGGTTTCCCAATAGATGGGTGATCATCTTGGATTTAGAGTCACTTGGACTGGTTTTGCCTGTTGGATCAAATGCAAGTATTCACTAGCTTAGGTGCCAAAAAATTTTCAACTACCTAGCCAACCTATTGACCAAGTCAAGCAAGCTATGCTGACATCACAATAGTTTGTTAAACAGCGAAACAAACAATCACAGTTAATAAGAAGAATAATACTGGATTAAGCATAAAGACACTTTTACCCGTTAGTGTAGGCTATGCTATCGGCCTTAGGATTTATCCTTACACTTGGCCATTTAGGCCCGAGATGTCAGCTAGCCTTTGAGACCCAATTCATGTATGTACCTTTTAAAATTTCCGCCTAATATAGGCTTAGTGAATGGGTTAGCTAGCATGTTTCTTGTAGGCACATAATCTACCCGGACTTCTTTCCTATGGTAGATATCAAGTAAGTATTTGCACTGAAGTTCTATATGTTTTCCCTTGGGACCAATTTCGCCATTCTTTGTCAACTGAATTGCAGATTCATTGTCATTGTATATTTGAGCCGGATCACTTTGCAACTCTCTTATCTTGAAGTCTTCTATAAACCTCTTTATCCATACAGCTTACGAGGCTGTTGTACTATAAGCTATGAATTCATCCTCCATTGTAAATTTTTCAACACATCCTTGCTTTTTATTGGCCCATGAAACAACTCCTCCTCCAGAAAGAAAGACATACTCGATTGTTGACTTTTTATCGTCAACATTCCCTGTAAAGTTAACATCACAATATCCTAATATTTTTAAGTTATCACAACAATATGTTAACTTAGTACATTTAGTTCCTTTGAGATATCTAAAAATTTTCTTCACTACTTGCCAATGAGGCTTTCTTGGATTCCTTTGATATCTACTAACTAAGATGACAACAAAACCTAAATCAGGCCTAGTGCACAACATGGCATACATTAGGCTGCCCACTACTTGAGCATAAGGTTTCTTAGCCATTTCATCATTTTCTTGTTTAGTCATTGGACACATGTCTTTGGTCAATTTTGTAGACTGAATGATTGGTGTGTCAATAGGATTACACTCATCCATTCTAAATCTTTTAGGAATAATATCTATATATCTTTCTTGAGATAATGAAAGTGTTCTAGTTTTTCTATCTCTTTCTATTTTTATCCCAAGAACAAATGAGACATCTTCTAAATCTTTCATTTCACACTGGGATTTCAGCCAGTTCTTTATTTTTTCTATCATTTCTAGCAATTAGGATATCGTTTATATAAAGAGATAGTAATATAATGGAGCTCCCACTATTCAAGACATATACATAGTGATTAAATGTATTTGGAACAAAACCAAGTTTTATAATGCCATTGTGAAAAGTGTAATACCACATACAAGGAGATTGTTTTAGTCCATATAGTGATCGTTTTAATTTATACATTTTTCTTTCTTTTGCTTTCACTATATATCGTTATGGTTGTTGCATATATATGTCTTCATTGAGTTCTCCATTTAAAAATGCGATTTTTACATCCATTTAAAATAGTTCCCAATCAACATAGGCTACCATAGCAAGTATTATTCTAATAGATGTAAATCTAGCAACTAGAGAATAGGTTTCTTCAAAATCAATTTATTCTTTTTGTGTGTAGCCTTTGTTACCAATCTTGTTTTGTATTTATCTATTGACCCATTGGGTTTTAACTTTCTTTTAAGTATCCATTTGCAGCCTGTAATTTTCCTATCCTTGGGTGGTTCCACTAAGTCCCAAACTTGATTCCTAACCATTGAGTCAAACTCTTTGTCCATGGCTGTTTTCCAATTTTCATGATTAATAGAGGCCACTACATCGGTAAAATTTAACAAATTAGCTTCACAATCTTCTATATAGTCATTTTGAAATGTATAAAAGTCTTTGTACCTAGAAGAGGAAACTCTTTCTCTTTGTATTCTAGTTATTATGTCCAATTTAGGAGATTTAAAGTCAATAGAACTTTCAACAGCCTTTTCTTTTTCTATTTCAAGAAAGTCAACCAACTTCTTTGGATCATTAAAGTCAACTTCATCTTCTAAAAATTCAGCATCCTTACATTCAATTAGTTCAATGGAACCATCATATTTGTGTCTCACAAATATATAACCCTTTGGTGTTTTAGAATAACCAATAAATGTTGCTCTAAAACTTTTAGGATCCAAATTGTTTCTAAGTTGGTTAGATACCCAAACATAGGTAGTAGATCCCCAATTTTTTAGATTTGTAAGATCAAGTTTTCTACCTTCCCAAAGTTCATATGGAGTTAGTTTATTAATCTTTGTAGGGACTCTATTTAGTATGTTAACTGCAGTAGATAATGCTTCCCCCCAAAATTGATTTCCTAAATTCGAAAGACTAAGCATAGATCTAGTCATGTCCAAGAGGGTCCTATTTCTTCTTTCAGCCAGCCAATTTTGTCGGGGTGTGTAAGAAATGGTTAATTGGTGTATAATTCCATTTTCTAAACAAAAAGTATTAAATAGTTCAGAGATGTATTCTCTACCCCTGTCACTCCTAAGTATTTTTATTTTCTTTCTTGTTTGGTTTTCAACTAAAGTTTTGAATTCCTTGAATTCATCTAGAACATCAGATTTTTTATTTAATAAATTAATAAAGCAAAATCTTGAAAAGTCATCTATAAAAGTCACAAAGTACTCTATCTTCCTATGATTTTTCATATTAATTGGTCCACAAACACCTAAATGTATTATTTCTAGGAGTTCTTTAGATTTCTTATCCTTTCCAAATGGTTTTCTATGCATTTTTCCTTGCAAGCAGGGTTCACAAGTTTTAAAATCTATGTTCATTTGAGGTAACAAACTATTGTCACACCCTTTTTAATTTGTCTCTGTTTATGTGCCCAAGTCTCAAATGCCATTTGTAAGAGTCTAAGCAAGTAGAAAAAGCACAATCAACATAAGCAGAGGCATTAGAAAACCTATTATTAATAGAAAGTTGGTACAAACCATCTTCTCTCACCCCCCATAACAGAATTCTCCCATGTGTTCCTATGGATACCTTCCCACTCCTAAAACAGACTTCAAATCCCTTTTCATCAAGTCAAGGTACGGAAGGAACATACAAAGTGTTTGACAAAATGAAATTGGTTCCATTTTTAATAGGGATTTTTATGGTTCCTACTCCTAAGATATCACAATAAGAGTTGTTTCCCATGAAAAGCTTGTGTTGATTGGGTTGCATTTCTCTCAAGTCAATAAAGAATTCTTTTGATCTTGCAACATGTTGAGATGATCCGGAGTCAATCCACCACGAGCTCAAATCAGAATCAACAATGAACAACTTTGAAACCACCCAAACTATGTCCTTAGTATTAGTACCGGGCTTTTGTTTCTTTTGAGGACAGTGGTATTTGGAATGACCCCGAGTTCCACAATTATAATAAGTTATTTTCTTCTTTTTGTTAAAGTTATTCTTTTTGAACCATTTACCCTTTCCCTTTTGGAACTTGGGTTTGGGTTTCTTACCCAATTTAGATGGTTTAGGAGTAGGACTAGTTACTAAGGCATGGGGGTTCTTTTTATTTCTTGTCTCGATTTCAACAAGTAACATGGGTAAATTTTGCATAGTGACAGTTGCACCAGACAAATTGAGTGAAATTACCACTTGTTTCCATAATTTAGTAAACTATGAAAAATAGTAGAAACCTGAATTCTCTCAGGTATAGGGTTACCAACAACTAATTCTTTAGCAATAACAGTCATTAACACTATTAGTAATGGAATCATCTTCCTTTATTTCAAAACCATAGAATTTTTCAATGAGAAGTTGTATATAAGATTTTGTTACTTTTCCACATGTCCCAGAAATAACATCAAATATTGTTTTGGTGTGTTTATGTTCTTCAAATAACATTTCACCATCAGGTTCCATAAAAGTCAAAATAGTAGAACGAGCAAGCTTATTGTCTTTTTCATACTTAGCTTATTTTCTAATCTCAACAAGAAAAGCATTTTCAATAGGATTTGTAAGTACATATTGGGCAAAAATATGTCTAATAAGCATTTTCAATAACATATTTTTAGTATCTAATAAGTAATCCAAATCATCTTGGGCAAGAATATGTCTAATCCTTCTTTTCTAAGTGGAGAAATTAATGCCATTTAGTTTCTCGATTATACTTAATTCAATAATAATAGCCTTTCTAGCCATATGAAAAAATAGCACACTCAATCGATCAAATTATGTAGAGAAATTAGAAGTATTTAGCTTTGTTCAAAGGTTGTTTGGATCAGGCAGTGGCTTCCACCGAAAACAATTAAAATTTCTAGTGATGTTAGTGTTCTCTCATTAATAATGATCTTAGCGCAACATTGATTTCTCATAGGTTCTCGTTGTAGGTGAGGTGGTCAGGTTACATTTGGGGGTCTCCTTGAAGGACGAAGGAAGACCAGGTGCAAAAGGTAGGTTTTGGGGATTAGGGTAAATGAAAGTAATAAGGCAGCATGATAAGATGATTAAATGATCGAATGATGATGGAAGCATTATGAGGCAGTCTCTTATTTATGAGGGGAGATCCCGAGGTCCCTAAAAGAAGGAGCCAAAAGTGTTTGATTGCCATTAGGAAAGGGAATATTGGATTCTTTGTCAGTCATTGAGGAGCACTACTAGGGTTTCTCCATGTATCTTATGAGATCTTTCAAGGATTGACTTTCCTTTCATCCGAGGATTCTCATAATCCGTGTGTACTACTTCCTTTCGTGTCCATTCAACTGATGTGGCATTAGTGACATCATCATTTAGCGGGCGCACTTTTACTAAACCTACATGGTGCCTTACCACGCGTGTAACTTAAGGTTGCATGTGTAGTCGGTACTTATTTCCATTTCACAGTGATCCCATGGTTTTGTAATGATCTCGGGTTCATCGCAAAACTACATGCATTTGAAGCTCATCGCATAACTTCGCATATCCGAGGTTTATTAAAGAGCCACGCGCATCTAAGGTTCACCGCAAGCTCTCATTAACCAGAGTTCATCGCGAATTGTCTTAAGTATGAGTTTCTCTCAATTATGTGATGAGTTATGCATTCATCGCAGTCATCTGATGGAGCTCATCGCAGGTAGCTGATGAGTTGTGAACTCATCATAGGAGTCCATGGGGTACCGATTCGGTATCCTCTGTATTCTGATGGTTTGAACGATCACTATGTGCCTACACTCGTTCAATCCCAGGTGATGGTATGCCAATAAAGGCAGTATTGAAATTAACATGAGTATTTTTTTTCTTTTTTTTTGAATCACAAAAAAAATGAAATGGAGACAAGAAACCACTCACTTTGTAGGATTTGTTCAAAGTAAACCCTTAGGGTTTTTAATCACTAATAACTTGTAGGGGGCTTCAAATCACTAGTTGATTGTTGAGGCTTATCTTAGGTCATGAACAAGATAGGGTTTTCATCACTATCTTTTTGCCCAAACAAAATTTAGCCCATTCTAGAATTCATTCTAATTTGTAGTTAAAAAAACGCCTCCACGATTTCTGATACGAAAATGATATCCAAGCCTATAATGGTGCAATGTTGCGGGGTTGCACAAAGGATGCAAACTGAAGTATAAAATGAGTTACACCACCTCTTGGATCTGGCTAGAAGTGAATCACCACCCTCTTACTCTAGTTCGAATGAAGTGGGGTTCTTTCCTCTCTCGTTTAGCAACAAAGACAAATGAAGGTGAAGACAAGCTTTAATAGGTGGAAGTGATCTAGTGTAGCAGTCCTATAGTAGTTGATTGTAACATAGCTCTGATACCAATGTTAAATCCAAACCTGAATGCAACTGTACACAACAAAAATAAAAGAATCTTGAATGGAAAAACAAGTCCACTTGACCATCACTTTAGCAACACACCAAAGAGCTTAGATGACCCAACTTGGCATTTGTCCAAAGTGACACTTTTCCAAAGTATCAGTTGTAAGATGATCTATGTTATGTTATTCAAGGAAGGGCCCAATTTATATATGTATGGACTCTTACTAACGTTAGGAAATGTTACCATTTGAGGTTTCCCAATAGATAGGTGATAAGCTTGGATTTAGAGTCACTTGGACTAGTTCTACCCGTTGCATCAAATGCAAATGTCCATTAAGTAGGATTAGGTGCCAAAAATTTTTCAACTACCTAGCCAACCTATTGACCAAGCCAAACAAGTTATGCTGACATGGCAATAGTTTGTTAAAGAACAAAACAAACAAGCACAATTAATAAGAAGAAGAATATTACATTAAGCATAAAGATACTTTTACACATTGGTGTAGGCTATGCCATCGGCATAGGATTTATCCTTACACCAATATTATTCCAATCAAGGGCATCTAGCCACTCGTATCAACACCTATAACTTCTTATTTGCCAAGAAGTAAGCTTATTTGATTGAGAGGATTCCTGATGGAGATCTTTTCCAAGTCAGTCAGCTTAATGTTTAGAATATGATTTGCAACCTCATCAATAAAAATGTTTCTTACTATTTTAGTTGTCTAGGATCTGGAATTTTGGTCTATTAGATCCTTCACCTAGCATACCTCACCATTTTGAGGTGTTGGCCCCATTACCCGTAGGTCAGGCAGATTTTTGAGCCAGGGATCCTTCGAGATCTGCACTATAGTTCATAAATTTACTTCCCAACAAGCTCCTTCTAATAGAATTTTCCTACCAGCCATTATACTTTTTTTTTTGTAAAAGGTAATGTAATTTTATTCAAATCAGAAACTCAAATATAGACTGAAATTTAGACCTAAGAAGGCAATCTGAAAAACAACCGGGGTTACAATCTCCACCAGGAGCAAGACTGAAACAAATCAGGCAAGCTAAGATCTCTGAACTCCCTAGAAATGGAAATCCAAGAAATCAACTTGCGCAGTGCTCTCTGAATTACATCATCAAGACCTTTAGATCTATTACAGAAAACTCTACTATTCCTTTCAGCCCAAATGGACCACAAAACAACAACAGGGATTGTCTTCCACATCAACTTCCCTTTCTTAGACCTTTTGATTTTTAACTACAAAGGTGCTCCTTAACCGATCTCGGCATGACCCACCTAACACCCAACGCTTTGAGAAAATGCATCGAAATCTGAAAGGAGAATGGACAGTGAAGACACAAATGATTTGTAGTTTTTGTAGCAGTCCCACAAAGGACACAAGATGAATCTAGAATTTGAATGCCCCTCCTTAACAGATTGGACCTGGAAAGGCACTTGTCTAGGGCCATCGTCCAAACTAGAAAATTAGATTTAGAGGGGCTTGTAGAATTCCATATCTGTGTAGCTGGGAAATCAGTATGCTTCACATTGCATAACTTAGAAGCCATGGAGTTCATAGAAAAAACACCATTCGACTTCTATTTCCAGCACCATTTATCATCCCCAAGCACATCTATCTTCTGCTTATGAAGGAGAATCATCAGCCCCAAAAATTCTTCCAACTCCCAATCAAACAAATTCCTCCTTAAGAGAAAGGACCAAGACACTGAATTCTCAAGCAAAGAGAAGTAATCAACCACAGTAGCCTCTTGGTTAACAACACATCTAAAAAGGAGAGGGAAGGAGCCAGTAGAGGAGCCATCCAAACACCACGTATCCTTCCAGAATTTTGTTCTATCACCTTTACCCACATTCATAGAAATCCCTTCCTAGAAAATAGGAAAATTCTTCATAATTCCTTTCCAAAGAGAGTTGCCCCAATTTGGAGGAGGAGCTCTATTTCTCCAGTTTCCCCATTCCACCCCATACTTGTCAACAATAAGGAATCTCCACCAAGCATTCCTCTTAGTCGAGAATCTCCAAGTCCACTTGCACAAGAGGGCAATATTAAAATTCTTCAACTTCCTTATTCCTAAACCACCTTCAGCTTTTGGAAGACAAACTTGGTCCCAAATAACTAGATGAACCCTGTTCTCCTCCTCCCAACCGCTCCAAAGAAAAATCCTCTGAAGTTGCTTCAATCTTTTAGCTACTCCATTTGGGATAGGGATCAAGGAAAGGAAATAAGTTGGCAGATTTGTAAGGGTACTTTCTATCAAGGTCACCCTTCCTCCAAAAGAGAGGTATTTAGACTTTTAAGATGATAATTTCCTCTCCAATCTTTCAATGACCGGATCCCAAATCAAAGAAGAGAGCTAATTAGCCCCCAAAGGCAAACCCAAATACTTCACGGGAAGAAATTTAGTTATACAAGCCAACACCACAACACACTCCTCTAAGTTACAAAGTTGCCCCACTGAATTGATATGACTTTTGTTCAAGTTCACTTTTACTCCAGAAACAACCTCAAATCAGACTAAGATTCCAAGAATGAGTTCCAACTAGGACGGAGAAGCATTCACAAAACATTGGGTATCATCAGCAAAATGGAGAATATTGACCTTCCCCCTTGGACAGATAGCAAAGCCTTTCCAATTGCCAGCATCGGCTGCCTTCTTACAAAACAAGGTGAGGATTTCCATAACACAGATAAAAAGCAAAGGGGAAAGAAGGTCACCCTGCCAGCCAATATACTTTGGCAACCCCAAGATCCTTTTTTCCTGAAGATTGTTTGAGAGAAAATCCTTCTCATTAAGGTATCTAACTTGTATTACTCTAACCCACATATTGTTCTCCTTAGTACAAATTCTCCAGGCTTGTTTAGCCAAGAGAGCCATGTTGAAGCAACTATCATATCATCAAACAATATAGTTTTATCGAATACCCCCTTTTAAAATGCAGACTAACCAAACAATGCATCAACATGGTTGGTTTTGTTTTTGAATTTTGCTGATGTGGCAATTGGGCCTAGGCCCATCTTACCTTCAGGGTTGAGCCTCAGCCAATACTTCATGGCCTGGGCCGGCCCATTATCACCCATCTTCCACTAGCCAAAAAATTTGCAATTCAACACCTCATAGTGAGAACGCAAAATATAAATGAGTAAATGTAAGACAATAGACTAGTGAAAGCTTGTCTCAAAGCGCCATCCCATGTGCCAGAAAGGAGGGTTGTGTCAGGTTGCAGCTGGAATGAAAACTTTTGGGTTATGTTTAGTTTGATAGAAAACAAGAGAAGAAAAAAGTTTGAGAGAATTCTTTTGCTCTCTTATTTTCTTTCAAACCAAGCACAGCCTTAGTTATGAATCTTAAGCAACACAATGAAAAAGAAAGAATTGGAGTAACTAGTTGAACATACAGAAATTCGAAGATTTTTGAAAGCATTACTGAAGAAAGGTGGGCCCAAGTCCCAGCCATCATGGTCAGAGCCTATATCGCAGTGTTTAACACTCAAAAAGTCAAAACCCAGCTAGTTAACGAAACTTGGGCTGGTCCAGCAATAGGCCCATGGAGCAGTAAGGACAAACGAGACTTGGCCCAAGAGTTATTTAAAATTATCTTCCCGATCTCCTACTGGCAAAAATTATGCTCACATAGCATCCAATCGTACATGGGGAATATATTTTATATATTTATGTTTAATTAATGAAAGATGTTCCCAATATATGGAAGGATTCCTTTGCTTTCACGATATGTGTATAGGTTTTTGTTGCAGAAAATCTAAGATTGCTTAGGTACATCAAGAAAAAAGTTAGATACTTCAACATGATACAATTTTAAAATTTAAAATGGCTTCATACAGTGTCACTATTAATTGGAAGCTGTGTTGATTTTTGTCCTGATGTTCTAGGCAAGTCGATTCTTGTCTAAGGGTCCACTCAGCTGATTATTAACTAAGGTGGTTCGTCTGCTTAAGCCATTTAAAGAGGTTGAAGCCAAACAAAGTTTATAGGCAACCAATAGATGGTGGCTTAGTTGATAGGATCTCTTGTTGATTGTAGTGGAGACTTAGGAACCTGCTGCCATCATGATTGGGGGGTTGAATGGTCTACTGCCCGGGGTTGTTCATCTCGGAAATCCAGAAGCCACTGCGGTTTAACCCTCCCAAATGAACGCTATAGAGGTTCATCTTTGAGCCGCTTAATTGGTAAGTTTTCTAGGTAATTGTAAGACTTGGGATCAAATCCTGTTGTTGCCAGTATTGGAGGTTATAGCTAATATTTTAATGGATACTAGTACTAGGATGGATAACCTTCTGGAAAGTCCTCGTGTTGTACTTCATAAAAAAGGCGTAAGAAATACCCTTTATATTTAATTAATAATTGTTCTTCGATAGCTCAATAACCAATAGGGGATACCGGAATTTCAACACGATTATTTTCGGAAATAAAAAAAAATAGCAACTTGTCATGGATTTATAGCACCAACAGGGAACAGCACCATTTTATTTTTGGGCAAATTTTCACGAGAACTTTTGTAATTGTGGGAACTACAATAATACCATGAACAAATTCTGCAAATTTTATATTATAATATAGAAAAATTGCACAAACTCACATATTACCTTTTATTGTTTTTCAGCAATTTGGTGTGATTAGCCTCGGGTTTATCTTTCTGTTTTTCCTTTTCACTTTCTTTTAGGAGTGACCCATACACCTAGGGTCCACGCCCTAAGTGGCATATTTAGAGGTGTCAAACTGTCAATCGCCTGGGTTTGAGTTAGATCCTTCCGAATCAAAACCAATTTTAAACGGGGTGGACAGTCGATAAGACATATTGAATTGGACCTGGTCCATTTTGTAATGGAATTGTATTGGATTGGGTCAGGTTAAACCAATATCTAATGTGTTAATAGAAAATAAGAGTAGGAGTGTCAATGGGTCAAATTTGAATTGGATTCCATCTGAATTAAAACCAATTTGAACAGGTTCAATGGCCCAATAAAACATTAAATTGGACCAGACCAGTCCAAAATATTTATTAGAGTGGATTAAACCTGATCCATCTATAGTGGCATGTTGGATTCGATCAGAGTTGGACCAATATTTGGTCCATTGACAGCCTAGGCATATCCGGAGTGAAGAATTTCGACCGATGGGTAGGCTTCGATAGAAAATTCAATTAAAGGGCTCTGGGCCTCCGGCCCATTCAAAATTTGAAAATATGCTCAAACCAACCCAACGTAGACAAAGCACCTAACACCCTCTCTTTAACGCTGAGGAACTCTTTCTAAACCACCTTAAGTCAAATTTCTGGGACAAATGACACAAAATGTTGGTACATTCACCACCTAATTGGACCTACAAACTAGGGTAGCAAGTCAGGTGGGGTTGACATTGACCCAACCTGAGTTGTTAGTCGAATTTGTTGACTTGTTTATCGCTTTTAATGCTCTGTTTGTTTATAATGCAAATCTGACCTGCTACAAAATTTGCATTTGTTTGCTTGTGACTGTCATTTACACTCTGACCTAATTTGTTTGTGACTGATATAAATTTTGCACCACTTCCTCTAGCTTAGTTCTCTCTTGTATAAAGTGGGGATCACATCAATTTGCTTCCTACCATATTCCTCCAATCAAATAAGTGAATAACCTTCCTCTAGGGGTGGAGTCAAGATTTTTTCTTAGTAGGGGCCAAAAGCTAATATGCTTACTTAAAAATAGATCCTAATTTTCATAATAAAAATGTTAACAATAAAAATAAAATCTAATACATGGTTCTAAATACCAAAATTCTAAAGTTAATATATAAGCTTTTTTTCTTGTGCTTTCAAGATTTCCTTAGCTCCTAATTCAAAATTTTGTGGTTTTGTTGCTTATTAGATTAGTTTAATCGTTCTAATTTGAATCTTGTAGCTAAATTCTTAATTTTTATTATGTTTATGCATTCATTTTTGTTTAATACTTTCTGTTACGTTGATCTCAAGATGATATATATTGAAAATAATAAAATTGTTTTTACGGTTTCAATTGTTGTTTAATGTTATATATATATACCCGAATCTCACTGTAGATCTATAAACATCCAAAATATCAAATACCTACACTCTATGCACCAATGCCCGCCTATGAATTGGTATCAATTCCGTGTTGGCACCTACCCCAACATTTATATATTTAAATTGGATTTCCTTGCCTTTTGCCTTGTTAATTACAACGGGGTGGGTGG